>CM031237.1:229992579-230147579 GCA_018340775.1 Taxus wallichiana var. yunnanensis | reverse complement strand
CCCTTGTAGTGGACTCCTTGCATGGTGATCCAGGCCCTTATCTTGTAATAGATTGAACTGTGCATATCATGAAGCAATAAAATATCAGTTTGTGGATATATCTTCCCCTACTGTATTTCCTTGCATTCTTCTTGCCCCTTTAATCTTTCTACAAGTATATTGTGTCTATTTATTATGTTCTTGCAGGAATTCATTATCATTGTGTGTGCTTGGAATATTCTTTGTGAATGCATTTCTTTGGATTATGGTGAACTGTCATCACCTCTTCTAGTGTGCACTTTGCCTTTGTATTTCACACATTTGGAGATTACTCTCACACCCTCTTTTCTGGTGTATCACCGCTTTAGTGTAGGCTTTCATTTTATGCATTCTCTCTCTCTGGTCCCTTGGAATTTTAGGTTAGAATAGCTAGTTTCTCCTGCATTAGAGTAGATTGTGGCAGGTAGTTTAGGAGCAAGAACCAGCTTTCTCTGGAGGTCTATCTCAAGTAGCAAGTCCCACAACTTGGAGATAGTACCCATGTTATCCAATCACACTGGATGCTTAGAGTGATCAAACTAGAAATCTGATCAACATCCAGGGGTGCTGTGATTCGGTGATAACAAGTGTTCTTTGCCTTGGTCAACGAGCTACACAACACTGGGAACATTCTCTTTGACGAGATTGTGCGCCGAGGACTGTTGGAATATTTTGGTTTGACGTTTAATGTCAAGCACGGCGGATTCGCAAGTTTTCCCATGCTTCAGAACTTGAACGTGGTTATGATGAAGATGACGAACGCGAAATAGAACACCCACAAGAGCGTCGGCGTCTCACTGCACGAGCCTATAGAGCCCATCTTCGGGACAGATTCCTTCAGTAAGCATTGTAGCCATTTTTGAAAAATAAATAAATAAATAAAATACATTTTTGAGTTTTTGAAAATGTCTGCTCCAAAAATATTGCTATCCGATGCCCAACTCTTGAAAGGGCCAAATTTCACCGCATGGAAAACCAAAATGCGGACGATTCTTCAATTCGAAGATCTTTGGGGGATTTTCTCTGGCAAAGACGCCCCTCCCACAGATGATGATCTGTTGGAAAAATATGAAAAGGCTGATGCGAAAGTGCTAATGCTCATCACCCTGAGTCTTTCTGATGAGGTGCAGCCATACATTCGGGAAGCAACTACTTCTTCTCAGGCATGGAGCACATTGTGTACCATCTACAAAGCTAAGAATCTGATGACAAAGTCAAACTTCAGACAAAGCTTCATACGATGAGTATGCATGATGGCGAATCAGTAGAAGCCTTCTTGCGGTGTGTAGCTGAGTTACGTGCAGAACTCTCTGCACTCGGTGAACCAGTGGACGACAAGTTGCTAGTCCCACTCACCCTGCGAGCTCTTCCTTCCCGGTTTCAGACATTGATCACCACGTTGACAATCACTCAACAGGAGGTGAGTTTTGCAACCCTAGTGAATTATCTTGATAGAGAAGAAGCCATGCAAAATGTACAAGAAGCCTTCAAAGACAAGGCTCTCATCACGAGGCAAAAACATAAGCCTCGGAAAGGGCAATCACCCCCGAGAATCGAAGCGACATACTCGTGACCATCTTCATAGTGGCACCCCGAGACCCTGCATAAAGATAATCACAAGGTGGATCGGTGGTGCCACATTTGCTCCACGGATACGCACACGACTGCGAACTGTTATTACAATGGTCGCAAGTATGGAAATTCAGCGAAGAGAGCACTTCGGCGAGGATATTCCAAGAAATCCCGATGGCATGCTCGTAATCAGAGGCAGAAGGGCCACATTGCTGCTCAGCAGGATGCCACCTCCGATGAAGAGGTACCAGATACGACTCATTCTGACATTGTTCTAGTCTCACAGACTTCACAGCCGTCAGAAGATGTCTAGTTGATTGATTCAGTGCCAGCAAACACATGACTGGCAACAAGAAGTTGTTCCACACTCACGAGTGACCGCCCACCGGAGATCGGATCACCATTGCAGGACAATCAAGAGTATATTGCAGCAGGGATTGGTGATGTCATCATTCCTCTTGGAACACGAAGATGTACACTCACAAAGGTGCTATATGTTCCAGGTTTGACTTCAAATCTTTTGTCTATAAGTCAACTTCTTAACCATAAAATGCAGGTTGAATTCTTTGTTGAGAAAGGGGTCAAGTCTGCATCATTTCCGAGAGAGTCGGTCATTGCTCAAGCATTTACGAAGGTCCGTCTATTTACACTGGATGTGGTCACTTCATCTAGCGTTGCTCTCTCTGCATCAACGGCAGAGTCCACTGCACTTTGGCACTTTCAATATGTTCATCTTTTTACTGGGGCTCTGCATCAACTCAGTGCGAAGGAAATGGTAAGAGGGCTTCCTCCACTCTCCCATTCCTTACCTGTTTGCTCGGGATGTCTTGCGGGCAAACAACATAGAGGTCCATTCAAACAGAGCTCTTATCATTCTACAGAGCATCTTCAGGTCGTTCACACCGATCTGTGTGGACCCCTGCCAGCTAGCTTCCAAGGTTTTGCGTACTTTCAGCTCATCATTGATGATTACTCACAGAAAATGTGGGTATATTTCCTTCGAAAGAAGAGTGAGGCACTTGCAAATTTCCAAACCTTCTACCAGCAAGCCACCAGGTAGTCTGGGAAGCCTCTTCTTCTCCTCCACTCAGATCGAGGGGGGGAATTTGTGTCAAAGAAGTTCTTAGCATACCTGAAGCAGCATGGCATTCAGCAACATTTGACTGCACCCTACACGCCCCAACAGAATGGGATTTCCGAGCGCCACAACAGGACTGTCATGGAGATGGCTCGTTGTATGCTCTCGACCACCAAGTTGGAGGATCAGTTTTGGGCAGAAGCATTCCAGACAGCAGTGTATCTACTCAACCGGGCACCCACGAAGATCTTGCAGAACAAGACACCGGAAGAGGTATGGCTCATAAACCTTCTATTCATCATTTGAGAGGAGCGCCACAAGTGTCATGGAGATGGCTCGTTGTATGCTCTCGACCACCAAGTTGGAGGATCAGTTTTGGGCAGAAGCAGTCCAGACAACAGTGTATCTACTCAACCGGCACCCACGAAGATCTTGCAGAACAAGACACCGGAAGAGGTATGGACTGGTCGTAAACCTTCTATTCATCATTTGAGAGTTTTTGGTTGTACTGCATATATGCATGTTCCAGATAAGAGAAGGAAGAAGATCGATCCAAAGACACTGCCATGTCTTTTCTTGGGGTATAGTACTACCTCAAAGGCATATCGTCTCATGGATCCTGAGACGAAGAAGATCTACGAGAGTTGAGATGTGGTATGTGATGAGTCGTCCTTTGACTCCCTGCCACACAATGGAGATCCAATACCGACCTCGTCACATAGATTGCTCACACATCCAGATGATGAGCAAGATGATTCTTCTCAGAGAGAAGAAGAGTTGAGTGGAGACTTGTTCATTGATCTTGGCACACTGGAAAACACATCTTCACATCAGCAGCACCAACGTCTGAAATGGGTCCAGAGTACTATCAGGGATGCACACCTGAACTCACTTCCAGGTACTTCTACGGGAGTTAGAACATGAAGTCAAGCTAGACATGAGGTAAATTTTGCACTCATGAGTTCAGTTGTTGAGAGCACCGAACCTGACACTGTTCGTGAGGCATTAGACCAACCACAGTGGAAACAGGCTATGGATGCTGAATATGATTCCCTGATTCAGAATCGGATGTGGGAACTTGTCGATCTGCCTCCAAGTAAGAAATCCATTGGCTGCAAATGGATTTTCAAAACAAAATATAAGGCAGATGGTTCAATCGACAAACACAAAGCATGACTTGTTGTAAAGGGTTATGCTCAGCAAGAAGGAATTGACTATGACGAGACCTTTGCACCCTCCGCAAAGATCAAAACCATCAGAGTTGTATGTGCATTGGTAGCACAAAATGGATGGAAACTTCAGAGATGGATGTCAAGAGTGCTTTTCTAAATGGTGATCTACAAGAAGAAGTGTACATGGCCCAACCTGAAGGGTTTGTAGATGAGCATCAACCACACAAGGTATGTCGTCGATAAAGTCTCTTTATGGACTTAAATAAGCACCTAGGGCATGGTATATAAAAATTGATGATCACCTATTGCAGGCATGGATTCACTCGTAGTCCCTCGGATACAAATTTGTATATCAAGAAGGTAGGAACAAAGATTGTTATTCGGTTTTGTACGTAGATGATCTTGTGATCACGGGAAGTTCGACAATCTTGTAGATGATGTAAAGAATGATCTCGAAGAAATCCTTCGACGTGACTGATTTGGGGCTACTTCACTATTGTCTTGGCTTAGAGATATGGCAGAAGAAGAATCATATCTTCGTCTCCCAGATGAAATATGCCAAGACACTCCTGGAAAAGTATGGGATGTCAGATTGTAAACCAATGTCCACACCTATGGAAAAAGGTTTGCAACTATCTAGATTCTAGGATTCACCACAGGTAGATGGTACTCACTATAGGTAGCTTGTGGGGAGTCTCATTTACTTGACTTATACCAGACCAGATCTTTGCTTTGTAGTGAGCTATCTCGCCAGATTTATGCAGGAGCCGAAGAAATGTCATTGGATAGTAGCAAAGCATGTGTTGAGATATGTCCGAGGTACAGTTGACTTTGGTCTGGAGTATCAGAAGAACACTCAGTTCTTCTTACAGGGATATACAGACTCGGACTATGCAGGATCCGTTGATGATAGGAAATCCACTTCAGGATATGTTTTTCATCTCGGATCTGGACCTATCTCGTGGATCAGCAAGAAGCAAACTGTTGTTGCTCTCTCATCCACTGAGGCTGAATACCGCGCTGCATGAGGAGCTGTGTGCGAAGTAATTTGGTTACGTCGCATTCTTGCAGATATAGGGATTCCTGAAGAGAAACCTCCCATCATTCACTGCGACAATCAAGGTGTGTTGAAGCTTGTGAAGAATCCTGTTTTCCATGAACGAACAAAGCATATTGAGGTCGAATGTCACTACATTCGTGAACAGGTCTTGAACCACCAAATTCAGCTCCAGTACTGCCCTACTGATTTTCAGGTTGCAGATATTCTCACCAAGCCTCTCGGCAAGGTGAAGTTTGATTTGTTTAGGGGGTACATTTGTAAGAGCAATGTATTAAGGGGGGGAATGTTAGCAAATTAATACATTTTAGTTTGTAAACAGTTATGTAACTGTTTCTTCCTGAACGGCTCTGGCTCCCTCTCTCGCAGCCTATTTAAAGGCGTCACTTTGTATTCTGATCAATAAGCAATATACATATCATTGATTGGAGCGCCTTTGATTGAAACGCCTTCAGCTTGGGGTCAATGAGGAGGATGGATTCTCCTTTTCATTGGAAGTCTTGGTTGGGTGGAGACCATTGGCTCTCTTCCTTTTTTGTTGTGATCAAAATATATATGGTGGATCTTCTTGTTGTTGTTCTAGATCTAGGGATGAAGACAAATTTTGTATTCCCCTTTGGGTTTCCCCTTTGGGTTTTCTTGTTTTAAAAATTTCCCACTTCAGTGGATGGCATTGTAATATTATTTATAGTGGAAAGTTTCTATGTTTTTGGAGATGGAGTCTACATTCAAATGTGAAAGATGTATATTACTGTAAGTTATATTTGATGAATGAAAAAGGAAGTTGTAAAAGAATTATCGGAGTTCAATATAAGTTGTTTTAATTACCACAAATGGTATGGTTTTCATTTGAAATATTTGTTTGAAATAGATTGTGAAATCTCTGTTTGAAAATTGAAAAAGAAATACGTATGAAGAAATATTACATTTCCTTGCTTCATTCGAAATGCATGTTTTGAAAGTAGAACTACATTTTGGGTTTTCAAGCATTGATTGAAGTAAAGTGAAACTTTGTAAAGTAGATTTGAATGAATTTAAATATTTCGAGGATGATAACAAAAAGTAGATCCATTCGAGTTAAGTATGATTTCTATTTTGATTCATTGTAAAAAATAATTATCGAGAAAATTTTACAGTACTCTACAACTTGAAAGAAAAATTGAAATAATAATGTAAGCTAAGGAAGATCAAAACACCTTTCAAATAGTTGAATTTCTCAAGAAAATTTATCATACTTTGATTAATTAGACTGAGACCAAATCTCGGATGTTTTGTAGTAAAAGGGGAAAATCATTTTGAAACTCAACCATTAATATTTTATCCTTGTAATCCGTTTGAAATATTAAAAGTGTGTTTCTCCATGTCTGTTTAGCATGTTGCAGAAGAAGGAATGTTGGATCGAATCAATTATGGTAGTTGAAAAGGTTCTTTTTCACGTTTTAATGGAAGGAAAGACGTTTTTGTCAGATTCACCCACTTAAGTTTGTAAAAATGAATTTTGATGTTTCCTATGCAAAGAGGAGTTCGAGCCCTTTCCAAAAATTCATCATTTTCCCAAAAATAAGTTCGAATCAAAATTTATGGCATTCTGAAGTTTTTACTTCACTAAGTCAAAAAAAAGAGGAGAAATTTTTGTAATTCAAACCAGCAGACCCAAAAATATTTAGGGAACTTTTTACAAATAATTCAAAAGTCTAAAATTCCTCTACGGCCCCACAACACTACCCTTTCACTTTTGGGAAAAACATTTTCGCTGGCCTGCACCTTCAAAGTTTACCTATTTGAAAAAGGGAAAAAATCTTAAGTCCGCCCACTTGCAGCCTACTTCCCCACATCACCGGGGTCGAAAAGTGGCATCTCTAGGTGTCGGTGGAGGCACAAATGGTTTAAGACCTTATCACCTTTGGAAAAATATTGGAAAAAATTCCTAAGTTTTCTGTCATCCTTCCTTCCCGCAAGTCACTATTGGAGTGACAAATGGCTTCGCTTGGCATTTGCGGAGGTGTGGGTTGTTTTAAACCTTCATGCCTTTTAACACCAAAGTTAACATTTATAAGTTTTTCCCCAATGGCCCGCTTCCCCTCTTGAGATTTTGGGAAAAACACGTGGCATCCCTAGGTGTCGACGGAGGTGCGAGGTTTTGAACCTTTTTGCCCTTTTTCAAACAAAAAGAGTTAAATCCAATTTACCTCTCGACGAACTGCCTTCCCGTGTAGGCGTAACAACGTGCCACGTGTCCCTTGCGGATTTGGGAAAAATTTTGTCCCTAGGTCCGCTGGCCCACCTTTGGGAAAAATTTCGTCCCAAGGCCTACTAGCCAACCTTTGGGAAAATTTTCTTCCCCAAGCCCGCAGGCCTGCCTTTGGAAAATTTTCTTTTCTAGGCCCAACAACTGTAACTTTAGAAATATGAGGAGTTATGAGGACTTATTTATATCATTGGAAATGGAAAGAAATTTCCTATCTATTGGAAATGTTTTTAGGAAACTCTCAGTGTGTTAAATATGTGAAAAATTAGATTGAAGTGAAAATATGAGTTTGAGAGTGGGTAAGTGGGAAATTACCCCTTTTTAACTTAAATGTTTAATTATTAAGCATGGGTTGAACCTTTTGGGGTCACGTTAGGGGATAAGGGAGTGTTTTTATACCCCATGCAATTAAGAACCTTGTTTATTGTTCAAACCTAGTGGAATTAAATACCCAAGGTATTTAATTCTTTGGACCCTTGACCCTCTAAAATTGATTAAGGAATATTTAACTATAATGTTAATTTAAGGACTTACGAAGCTAACTCGCTAAGAGAAATTTAACTATAATTGGATTAATTATACTCATTAATTTTGTAATATGGATACAAGGTATGTTACAATGAGATAATTTCATTTAGTAAATTATAATTGACTTTGAATCCTTGTTGTGACAATTGTTGGTTGAAGTCCGGTAGTGGACACGTTTTTCAAAAAAATGATTCCATAATTTCTCCTATCTAAACCTACGTTATTCTTGGGTCTCAAGTGGTTGTTTCGATGGGTGTTACACAAGTAGAAATTTTAGTACCTTTCCCTTTCTAACCTGTGTTGCATTATGCTATGTAATTGAGATTGGAAGTGGAGGACATTGGCATTGTATGATTATTATCATAGCATTGAAAGAGAGGAAGCAAGTACAAAGCATGCGAATTGTTTGTAAAAATTCCTGAAGAAGCCTTGTTCCCATGGAATGCCATGATTGTTGGATATCCATGGAATGGGTTTGTAGAAAAAGGTATCGAGAAAATTTTAACCAAATGACTTTCATCGATCAAGCGCCATGTCTAAAATTACATAGATGATTTCTTTAGCAAGCATTAGAAAAAAGGTATGGATTTCCCTTCCTCTTGCATTAAAATTCCACATTTTATTATTATTATTTGGTTCCTAATTTCTTTAGAACAATAGAGGATGAAACTAGAATTAAAAAAATAAAACTCTTACCAGCTCAAAATATTCAAAAATAAATAAAAAACATTCTTGATAGTGTACACTTTGCGCATAGTGTGCCAAAGAAAATCATTTTACCAACCTAGAGCTCTAATATTATTCCTAGTGGTATAGGACACCACGAAGGCCATAAATATAACTGATAAAACTCAATTTGATTCCTTGGAGAGACGAGTTCGATTCTGACTTATATCTCATTCACTTGGAGTGACGCTCCCATTTTTAAGAAAATGTGATTTGTTTTGTCTTGTGGTTGCCGTATCGATTTGGATAAATTGAAAACTAACCCTATGTACCTCTAGAACCCCATTCGGAGAATTGAAAGCAACTCTCGTTTTGCAAAAAAAAATAGAAATCGATTTCGTAAGTTAGAGTTTCAATTGGGTTTTGAGCCCACCGATCATTTTACAACAGTGGTTTTTGACATGTTTACGAAAATTGGTCTCCGAATCACCATTCTATTTTGAGACTTGTTTGTCATAATTTACTTACGTTAGATCTCACTTTACTGAGTTTGTTTATATATAAGCGAATAAATGGGAATGTTTGAAAAAAATTTTGAACATAGAATCGTGTGCTTCCAATCCCATATTGTAGGAACTTTAGTGTATTTACGTAATTTTGATAAACTCATAGATTGAGCAATATATTCCTCACGAGGCTCCCATTTGACTTGTTTATACTTGTGAACCCTTTTCATATAGTTTCATGGTTGTGTATAGTATAGTTGAATCAAATAGATTTCTATGAATGGATTTAATAATTTATAATGTTTCCTCTCTCCTCTCTCTACTCTCTCTAAAAATAATATGGAATTTTTGTTGATTTTGAAAATGTAAATGATTTGAATATGTAGATGGGTTGAAAGTGTATATTGTTTGTTATGAGTCCGATAGTGATAGGGGTTCGGGGTAGTGCCCCGTTAGCCAAATTTTATATGTATTTATGCATTGAAAAATATGGACAGTTCCTTATTAACTCGTATATCTAATGGGTGGTTTTTTTCTATGTTTCCACAAAATGATAAATAAACCCTAATATATGTAAAGGGTTGTCATGTATGAGGCTCATTGTATCAGTGTAGGCACTGTGAGAGAGTTTTAGTTGGACGAAATAAAAGGATTGGTTATTTCTGGTGGACATAGCCATTTTTGGGTGAACCACGTTAAATTTGTGTCTCTGTTTATTGAATTTATTTCTATTTTATGTTTTCTCGCATTATTCATTGCATGTTTATTTACCTATACAATCGGTATTAGAGAACGTTTGAGATTTATTTATTGGCAATATAATCGGTGGGATTTTTGTTTGAGTGGGAGAAGCAACCATGACAGGGGAGAATAAGTTTAGAGTTAAGAAGTTTGATAGCCGGGTTACCAAATTATGGAAAATGTAGGTGGAAGATTACCCGTATAAAAATATCTATACCTACCATTGGGAGATGAAGAATTGAAGCTCCCATTCATGTATGATGAGGAGTGGAAGGTTCTAGATAGGAAGGCTCTCAGTGTGATTCGATTGAGTCTAGCATCGTCTGTAGCTTCAAATATCTCACATGTGAAGAGTATGGTAGAGTTGATGAAAACCCTAGCTAATTTATCTGAAACACCTAGTGCATGCAATAAATTTTATTTATATGGAAAGATTGTTTGATCTACAAATGCAAGAAGGTGGATCTGTATCCAACCATCTTAATGATTTCCACACTATTGTAAATCAGTTAGATTTAGTTAATATCCCATTTGATGAGGAGGTTAGAGCATTATTATTCCTATGTTCTTTGCCAAAAAGTTGGGACAACTTAGTAATGGCGATTAGTAATACATCATCTACTTCTCTTAAATTTGAAGATGTAGTAAGTGTCATTTTGAATGAGGAAATGTATAGGAAAAGCACAAGGGAAAAGTCTTCTTCTTGATATGCATCGAATATGGAGAGTAGAGGGTGGAGCAAGGATAAATCAAAGAGTAAGGCTCATGGGAGATCTAAATCGAATATGGGCGTAGATCCAAATTGAGGAGTATAGGAATTACTTATCAGAATCGTGGAAAGAGAGGACATCCTAAAAGGATTGTTGGTTCAAAGGAAACAAATAAAATTATCCCTAAGGTATGAAAGAGGAAAATCGTGAGATAATATTGTTTAGGATGCTCTTATACTTTCTCTTGATACTAGATTAGAATCTTGGGTATTAGATTCATGTGCCTCTTTCCATGCAATCCTTGATAAGGGATATTTTAAAGCGTATGTCTAGGGAAATTTTGGACATGTTTAGTTGGGTGATGATGAGTCATGCGACATTTTCGGCAAAGGAAATGTACACCTGAAATTACAGAATGGAACTCGTGCATGGATATTAAGAGACGTGAGGCATGTACACGGTCTCGGGAGAAATATCATCTCTGCAAGACAATTCGGTGGTGAAGGTTGCATAGTCATGTTCACTACTGAGATGCTTGGAAGGTTTCCAGGGTGCTTTGGTAGTGGCACGGGGTATGAAAGTAGGCACTCATTATTTTTCTACTTGTATATCTAATTCATCTACCATATTGTCTACTTGGATGAGGATGCCAAAGATGTGGCATATTAGATAAGGACATATGAGTGAGAAGGGCATCAAAATTATACAATGAAAAGGTAAGATTTCAAGTTTGAAGCAATAGGAATTAGAGTTTTGTGAGAATTTTATTATTGGGAAATAGAAAAGAGTTATATTTCTCAAGGAAGGGAATACCAAGAAAGAGAAAAAGTTAGAGCTAGTTCATACATATGTGTGGGGTTTGTCCCATGTTACATCTCATGGTGGTTATTTGTACTATGTCACATTCATAGATGATTCCACAAGGAAGGTATTGGTTTATTTAATTAAACATAAGTATAATGTCTTTGATACATTTATGAAATGGGAAACACTTGCTCAAAATGAATGTTGTTTTAAATTGAAATGTTTGAGATCCGATAATGGCAAGTGAGTATTAGAAGAAATTTGATGATTATTATTCCTTGAACGGTATTTATAGAGAGAAAAATGTTCCATAGACTCCGTAAGAAAATGGTGTTACCTGAGAGGATGAATAGAACAATAATGGAGTGTGCACGGTCAATGAGATTGCATGTGGGGATACCTCTTTAGTTTTGGGCAAAGGCCGTAGATATTGTTGTGTACTTAATCAACCTGTGGGCCTTCAAGAGCATTAGATGGAGGAATTCCCAAAGAATTCCAGATCGGGAAAGAGGTAGACCTTTAATTTTTAAGAGAATTTGGTTCGAGAGGAATTTGTGTCTTTTAATAAAGAAAACAGAGAAAAAATTGGATTCAAAATCCAAACATTGTACATTCATTGGCTATGGCTACATTGGTGATTATGAATTTCAGTTTTGGGATCTAGATGAATCTAAGATAATTAGGATTCGTGATTTTCTTTGGTGTGAAAATAGAATGTACAGGGGATCAGTGCGGGATGACAAAAATCCCAAAGAAGAATTGGTTCGAGATATAGCTCCTAAAAATGAACTCTCGGGTGGAAAATATTCACCTGCAGTACCGAGGTTGATAGTCTTGTAGGTCGAGCATGACAGCCGGTGTCAACATCGACACGTTTTTCAGAAATTCAAGAAAATGAGTAGTTAGAAAATAATAATCCGGTGACATCCCCATCTTTGGTAAGAAGGTCACAACATATTACTAGACATCTAAAAATATTTTCCCCTGCTTTGTATTACTTATTACTAACAAATAGTGGTGAGCTAGAGAGATTTAATGAGGTAATGTAGGTGGAGTCCACTAAGGAGTGGAAACATGGCATGAATGAGGAGATGGAATCCTTGGAGAAGAACCAAATATGGGATTTAGTCAAATTGCAGGTGGGAAGATTGTACTACAAAAATATGGGTCTACCATGTGAAAGAAGAAGAAGGTGGACGGAAAAGGTACAAAGAAAAGATTGTAGTGAAGGAGTATCAACAAAAGAAAGGTATTAATTTTGATGACATTTTCTCCTGTTTTAAAGATGTCTTCCATTCGCTTCAGTATTAAGTTTATTTGTTGTTGAATATTTACACTTAGAGTAACTTGATGTCAAGATGACATTTCTACATGGTGACTTAGAGGAGGAGATTTATATGCAACAACCACTTGGATATGAGGTGAAGGGTAAGGAGAAATTGGTTTGCATGTTGAAGAACAACCTATATACGTTCTCAAACAAGATCCCGACAATGGTATCTAAAGTTTGATAGTTTTATGCATGAGTGTGGTTTTACTAGATGTCAATCAGATCATTATGTATAATTTAAATGGTTGGATAGTGGGAGATACATTATTCTTCTATTATATGTAGATGATATGCTTGTAGTAGGGTATAATATGCAGAAATTGCAAAGTTTAAGGAAAATCTTGCACAAAAATTTGTAATGAATGATTTAGATGCGAAAAGAAATTCCTTCGTATGCAAATCAAGAGGGACAAAAAAAAAAGAAATTGGTGTTATCTCGGAGGACTATGTAGAAAAGGTGTTAGAAAGGTTTCGGATGTAGAATGCGAAACCGGTTAGTACACCATTTCCGGGAATTTTAGATTAAGCAAAGAGAAATGGCCAACAACACAAGAAGAAAATGATTATACAAAGCATGGGTTCCATATTCTTCAAGTAGTTGGGTGCCTTATGTATGCCATGGTTTGTACCAGGCTAGATATTGCCCAAGCAGTGGGAGTTTTTAGTAGGTATATGGAAAATCTAGGTAAAGCACATTGGATAGCATGAGGATCACTCACTGGATACATGTTTACGGTTGGTGGTGCGGCAGTGAGTTGAATCTCAAAGTTGCGAAGGTAGTTACCCTATCTACTACAGAGGCAAAATATGTTGCGGCATCGAGGCAAGTAAGGAAATGTTATGGATGAGAATGTTCATGGAGGAGTTGAGAAATTAGCAAGGGGATTGTAAGTTACACTTGTGATAGTAAAAGTGTAATTCACCTAGCAAAGAACTCAACCATACATTCAACTAAGATCATATCACTTCAAATAACAGTGTTCGAGGATGGGCAACTTGAGTTAGTGAAGATTCATACAAATGATAATCCTGCTAATATTTTTACTAAGCCAATGAAAAGGAGAAGTTGAATTTTCATTCAACTTCTATGGGTCTTCAAGACTGATCTTGAAGTGGAAGAAACAAGCCAAGAAGAAAAGTCCAAGTAGGAGTTGTAGTGGTGGAGTTACAACAATCAGTCTCCAAGTGGGAGATTGTTGGTTGTGGAGCTTGATAGTGACAGGGGGTTTGCGGGGCAGCATCCCCGTAAGCCACATTTTATATGTATTTATGCATTGTGAAATATGGACCGTTCCTTATTAGGTCACAGATCTAACAGTGGGTTTTTCTATGTTTCCTCAAAATGTTAAATAAACCATAATATTTGTAAAGGATTGTCATGTATGAGGCTCATTGTATCAATGTAGGAACTGTGAGAGATTTTTAGTGCAGACGGAATAAAAGGATTGGCTGTTTCTAGTGGACGTAGCCCTTTTTAAGTAAACCACGTTAAATTTGTCTCTGTTTATTGAATTTATTTCTATTTTATGTTTTCTACATTATTCATTGCATGCTTGTTTACTTTAAAAATTGGTATAATCATAACATATATGAATTTGAAATGAAATGAAAATGTACGTATTATGCATGTACTTATAATATGGTAAATAGAAAATAAAATGAATTCTAGACTTCCTCTCTCTAGAATTGTAAAATAAAAAAGTACAAAGGGATGTGAATGTGTGACAAAATGACTCTTCTCCCTCTCTTCCTATTTATAGCTCTTCTTTGCCTTGTTTTGAATTACTTGAAATGATGAATGTGTTATTTTGTGCTTGAGTGTAAGGGATTTCCATACTCAATCCTAGGACTGACACAATGTTTGTTGTAGGTACTTTGAACAAGAGGAATTCAGGATGTGATATGTTGCATTTAATGAGTTGTCATTGTAACGTTATATTCATCTTGCAATACATGTATTACCATAGAATAATGATATGTATAGTTGTTTGAAGAATTGTTATTTTTACATTTTGAAAAGGGAATACCAATGTGGATATATTTTTTAGTGTCGAAATGGATGTGAAGATGTACTCAATGTTGTACATATGTTATAAGGATATTAAACTAATCTTTTTCTATTTTAATTATTGGTTTAATTCGTTAATAGCCACAATGTTAGGTAGAATCTCATCTCATCTAGACTATTGAAATGAAAATAATGATTTATAATATTTATTGTACATCACTCCCCCATTTGAGTCTTTTTCGAGTCTATAAAACATAGATCATGTAAATAAAGTACTCTAACCTCATTAATCATCTCCTTGTTTCACACCTAAGACATCTTATTAAGGACCTTTTTTACCTGAATATTTGATGAGGTGGTGATTTTACATTGTAAAACCTATCGTATTGGGACGAGTGATGTGATCATGTCTTGTTGTTGTAGGTATGACCATATCATGAATAATTTTAACCCCTAGTACGTATTTTCCCTTGGTACCCTAGTGGGTGGCCAAATCCTTGCAAGATAGTTGGTGGTTGTACCTACGATTGATCCTTTGTGAGATCTAAATTATGTGAGTGGAGACTACACGTCATTTTACTTGTGTATTTACCCAACAATTGAAATAGGTCCTTAGGAGGATTTTGTAATGCATATGATTGTTTGGGATATCCTTCTTGCAATATACACTTAATACTTACATGTCTAAGAGAAATGAAATGAGTTTTCTTGTGCGAGGTGTACTTCTTGTAGTCTTAATCACTAGTGTTAAGTGAGTATTATATGAATTTCATTTGTTAAAAATGATGACAATACAAGACCAAAGTAACTCCATAAATGTAGTTAGTAAAATGGTAAATAATACTAAACTAAGTAATGACCGCTACAAAAAAAAATGGTGTGCCATTGAATGATGTCATAACCAAGTAAAAAGTCAAATGTTATCATAAAATGAATGCAATAGAGTAGAGATCCATGACTAATAAAACAACCTTATAAATCAAAAACACCAAATATGATGCATGATCACATGCTTTGTTTTCATTAATGTGAATCAAACAACGATGTTAATGAATTAATAAAATGTAACCTTGATAATGGGATACCTACAACTGTAGCCAAGGTATTTTGAGATAAGGGGATTGCACTCTAGATGGACTTGTAAAAGTTAGTAGAACCCTTGGCGTAGTTAGGAATATACTAAATATAGGATCACTCAGGAAGTAGAATTTATGGTCGAAACATGTAATTCAATAGTTTCTCTTGAGAGTAAATTGTTAAGATGATGAAACTGAAGTAGTTTGAAATGTGAAATTTTTCACTTAAATTCAAAGGAAAATCTCTATAACGGGAACACAGGTGTAATGAAACCTTCTATGCACAATCTGATTGTGAAAATATGAAATCCTAATTGGAGTAACGAATTTGGAATAAAGAATGATAAAAATTAAGTAGTTAACCTATATAGTTGGTTGTAATATCTTGAAGATGAAAAGAGTGTATTGTTAGTATTAAAAATTCTTGAAATGAACTCGGGATAGGTTTTCTATGGATATAATAACCTTCCTTTTTATTCATGTGAATTTTTCCTCCTTATAACGAGAGTATTTTTCCAAACCAAGTAAATACAACTCTTTCAAATAAATCCATAATTCAAATATTAAAAGATGCATATGTATATGTACGTTCCTAATCACAATCATGCTATATAAAGTTATTTCCACTAGAGAAATGATCGAATTCTAAAGAAACCATTATAGGTGAAATTTTAAATTAAAAACATGCAACCTAGTTGTGAAGGAATGAAGGGTCCCATGTTATGTGTACTTCAAACCATTATAGTCAACCTATAAAAACATGATTGAAATAAATATCTCACCATGAATAATGTTGTGTTGTGGGAAGTGCCTATGATTAAGTGTATCTTATCGTGGTCATTGTTGTACCTTGTCATTTTTGTACATGTGGTTAAATGTGCATCATATGTTTCATGTTATATATTGTGGGTCCATGGTTACGCAAATGTCTCATGTTTTATTCATTATCCTAAGTTATTCTATGTGATGTTATGTATCAAGCAATGTTAGCAAAAAAATTAATTATCTTGTTACTATGTTCTATTGTATTTTGGTGTTGAAAATGTGCGCATTATAGGTTCAAGCTATAACCTTTAGTGTACTAGTAGTATTTTATCTTCCAATATGTTTAATGGGTGACATTGTAGTTTCCCACTCCTCTTCGACATTGATATTATTATGATTTTTCTTATTATGGATTGGATTTATAGACATTGTTATCACATTTTAGACATTGACAGATGGACATTGTTATATTTGATTAGTTTATTTGATAGACAGTATGGATGTTTAGACTTATGACATGATTTACATGATGGATTATATGCATGGTTTGACATATCGAATTTGATGATCTTGAGCTACTACTATACTGACACATTCGATTTGATATATAGATGTTGCTAGATGATTTAGTTGATTTTGTGATCTTATTACTAATTGATAAATTGATAAAATTGAAATATTTGAAATTGTGAACAATTGGTGAATTACTTGTTTTAGTGATGATTTAGTTATGATATTTGATGATATGAATTGATATGTATATGTGTGTTTTTTATTATCTCGATGTTGTTAATATGGCTTGTAAGGCTAGAAAGGTATTGTTTTGATTTTTGCAGGCATTTGTAACACAACAAACAAAAGGGGGATAAGAGACCAACAATGAAGGAATTTGGGGTATTGGCAACATGTCACCTTGGAAACTAGTGTAAATGTTTGATGTTTTTTGTTAGATTATTAGGAGGTCCCCATTGGGGGTGACCTCAAATGTGACCTTGGGTAAGTTTGTGGTTTTGCCTTGTTGATTTTATTTATTTGTGAGTAATTGTATTTTGTTAGTATTTTGTAGTCACTTTTATTATTGTTGTTAAGTACTCCTTTTAAGTTAATTAAATTTGATTAGTTAGTGCTAATTAGGATGTGACAAAAGGGGGAAATAAATGTGAGTAGGTAGTCTTGGTTTGTGTTGGATTTGAAAGAATTTAATAGATTTTGACTGACTGTGTACTCAATCTTGCATGCGAATTTCAGATTTTGAATTTCAAGGAACCTTTGGAGGCTTGTGGGACAAGTTAAGCTTGTCCCACACATCTTAAAGTAATCCAAACACCATTCCTATGATGTGAAGGGATTCTTATAGACCTGTTTGTGTTTTTTAATGGAGAAAAAGAGAAATTAATTGCACTTTTCTTACAAGGGTATTTAATTGTGTCCTTTAGGGGTGTGGGTTTAGGTTTAAGTGTGTAAGAGGGTTTTCATTCCCTCAACCACCAATTTATTATGCTTTTGGGTTTGGGTTTTACCTTGTGATGTGGAACGGAGGTGAAATGATGTGGCATCCTACATGAAGTCAAATAACCTCTCTATCCTCTCTTTTCTATTTATTCTAATTTGTTCGAGCATTTGGGGGTTACTTGTTTTATTTTTTATCTCTTGCATTCGGAGCTGCTTGCTCGTGGGAGTGTTTGTTGGAGTTAGAGATATCTTGTGATTGCTTGGACTTGGAAAGGTTGGAACTTTCTTGTGGATTGGAACTCTTGCAATGGAAAGGTAGGGTCTTCACCCTTGTTTTATTTTACTATTTTGGTTTGCATATGTTTGTGAATGAATGTTTATTACATGTGTGATTTTGGGAAGTAGAATGGCCTTAGGTTGTGTAGGAGAAAGTGAAATGGGGATAAATTTTGGAGGGAGGCATAAGATTTTTATTGGTAATTTTAGGAGGGAGTTGGGTTGGGGTGTCCCACCTTGTGATAAGTAGAACTTGTGCTTATCTTGTTGTTTTTTCATTATGGGAGGCATAAGAGTGAGGAGGAATAAGAGTTATTTTATTGTAGGGAGGCATAAGAGTTTCGGGGTTGTGATTGATTTTTTTACTGAGTTTTTTTTTTTTTTTGAGGTTTTGAGGTGGGAACCCAAACCCTTGGGAGGCACAAGTAGAATCCCCATGTTCCTTTCTCTTCTTGGCTTGAGTTTAGAGCCATTGTGTTGGGAAACTTGTGTGTGTGGAAGTGATTTTTCTATTGTTTCTTATTGTGTTGAATGTGTGTTTGAATGTGATTGTGGAAGCCTTGTTAAGTTTCCAATGGTTTCCTTATACTCCCCATTTCTTCTTTTTTGGGCTCAGGGCCAATGAGGAAGAAGGATTCTCTTCCTCATTGGATTATTGGTTGGGTGGAGAGTATTTCCTACTCTCCTATTTTGGTTGTTGTGTTTGGACTTTGGGAAGAAGGTGGAGCTCAAGAAAAGGATGATCTTAGTTGCATTTGGAGAAGATAAACAAGATCCCTCTTGTAAACAATTTTGTCATGTTGTTTCCACTTTAAGTGGAAGACTTGTAAACTTTCTTTTTCAAAGTAAAGCTCTTTGGAAGGATTTGCATTGTTTAGATGAAGTATAAATTTAGAAGTGGACTTGAAATGGAAATGCATTTCTTTCAAAATTAAGTTATTTCATTGCCTCCAAAGTGTGATATGTTTTTAATTTAAATATAATGAGAATCTTGTTAGAATATATTTGTTGTTGTAAAAGGGTTGTCATTTATTTATTGTAAAAAGATGGAAAATAGTCTCTACTCCTTACGGAAAAGATAGTATATTGAAAATAATGGAAATTTTTGTTACATTTCTTATTAAGTGTAGGAAAGAAAGTAGATTGTTAAAATTTATAAAATTGAGTAAAAATCCCCTTTTGCAAAATGTACTTCGTTGTATAAGAAAGTATATTATTCTTTCAATTTTAGTATCAAATGGAATAAGAAAAATAATATATATATCCCTATATATACATGTAACTATGATAACTTTAAATTATATAGAAGCTGCTTTTTACAAATATATATATATATATATATATATATATATATATATATATATATTAAATTGGTATGATGGAATTGACATTATTAATGATGTGAAGATTAATATATACTAAAAATGATATTAATACTAATATATACTAACTAATATATTAAAATATAATATTAATGGTAATTAAAATAAAACAAAAATTATAAATAAAAAAATAGTATTGAGTATTGTTTATACCTTGGCCGCCGCGTAGATATATAAGGTTGTGCATTGGTTTAGTGGGGAATGTGGAAAGGGTCGTGGACCTACCCCCACCATAGTATATGGTATGGGGGTTGGGTCGGCGAACCCCCATTATTTTTATTAATCATTGACACCGGTGTGTGTGGGGGTCGAGCCCCACCAAACAAATAGCCCTCCTCTATTATATAGCGGTGGTTGTGTTAATACATAGTCGACCCACACTTTTTGCTGATTGTATAAATTTTGTAACCGTGGCTTTATATTTGAGACGCGCGCGCGTGTGTGTGTGGATGCATATGCATATGTATATGTATGTATGTATGTATATACAACTATATACACAGAACACACACAGACACACACACACACACAGAGATATATATATATATATATATATATATATATATATATATATATATATCTGTGTGTGTGTGTGTGTACAAATATATACACTCTCATATATTTATTATATACACATTTAAATAATTTGTGAATATACATTATTTAAATAGATCTAAAATGGGACAAAATTCCCACATGCCCAAATACGGAAAACACAATGAAATGGTTCAATAACAAGTAAAAATATAGACAAATCCTCAAAGGGTTGCAAAGAGAATGAGCAATGGAATGATGTATATCCATCCATGCCCCTAAATTTATTCCCATGGATTCCTTCGTTCTCCTTATTCTCCTCCCAATTTTTTTTTGTAAAACAAAATGACGTTAAATACGCCAAAAGGAATTAATAGTGCCTACTTCCCTTTGACAACTTTTGATACTTGATCGTGATCTTGCTGATTATACTATGGACATGATTATGGACTTTATTATAAGCATGATGTTAGATGTTAGACCATGGATTATTATTGACTTGATTCGGTTATGACGCATGATGATTATTAGAGACATTTTATATGTTAACGATGATATACTATTTGACATGGTTATACTATGGATGTTGTTTAGAATTGTGATATTTGGATATTGTGATTAGACCTAGAAATAGAAATTATTGGATGATGATATAGTTGTTCATAAAACTATAAATGATATTGTTAGATTGATTTGATGTTGTTGTGATTCATATATCTAGATGATTTTGGGAATTATGTTTATATTATTTTGGATGTTTGATATGGCCATGAGGACGAAGGAGGTACTTGTATTTTGTAAGTTTAAAATATCACAGCAAACATCCGGGGATTGGAGACCAACAACATTGGAATTCTAGATGAATTCAACAAGGTCACCATGGCAACTTGTATTTGTTTGTGTTAGGGATTTCCATGGGGATCACCATTAAATGTGACCAAGGGTTTTTATGTATTTCTTTTTTTCGTCCCTTTGTTTATGTTTGCATGTGTTTATTTGTGGTGCGTTTACCCGTTCTTTAATTATTATATAGTGTGCAAATATTGTGAGTAATCATATTGTTAAAATAAATAAATCAAATATGTCATAAGAAAGTAATTAATAGATTTGTTGGCCTTGCATTAAAGTGTTCTAAGAGATGTGTAAGTGATGTGTAAGTTAACTTTTGAATGTGAAACACTCCACTTTCTTGGAAATTCAAAGTTTCCTTAGAGGCTGATTTTGGAGGCTTGTGGGACAAGTTAAACTTGTTCCATACCTCTTAAATTTAATTACCAACCATACCTAAGGTTGGAGACTTGAGATTATACTTTTTAATGCTTTTGAGAAAGGCAAAATATAGGTTTTGATTGCACTTTTCTTACATGATATAATTTCTATTTTTGGGGTGTGGGTTGGATTTGAGTTTGTAAGTAAACTGTCATATTTTTTCACCCACCTATTTATTATGCATTGGAGAATGAATTTGACTTTTCCACCTCATCCTCTTCCCTTCCCTCTTTTATAAAATTTGAATTGTTTGCCTTGTTTTGGGTTGCTTCATTTTGGAGACTTCATTTTTTGGTGAATTCCTTGTTGTTTTGGGAGCTCTTGCTTTTGGAGAAGTTTGAAGATTGTTGAATGTTGATTGCTTGGTGGATTTTTTAATTTTTGCTTGGAAAACAACTATTGTTTAGAACTTGGGAAAACTACATCATGGAGAGGTAAGATCTTGGCTCTTGAAATGCTCTTCTTTTATTAATGTAAATTTTAATGTGTGAATGTTTTTGCATGTTTGTGGGTTGTTGGGTAGATGGCCTAGGAATGGTGTAGGAGAAGACTATGGGGTTTATTTTGTAGGAGGCACAAGCATGTTTTAGGGAGGTATAATGGTGGAGGGAGTTTAGATTTGGGTTCCACCTTAAAATAAATAGCTTGCATTTATTTACTCATTATGGGGTGCCGTAAGAGGTTGGGAGGTATAAGGAAATGTGAGGAATAAGGGGTACTTAGGGAGGCATAAGTAATGTAAGGGTTTTGATATAATATATTTTGGAGGTTTATAATATAGGTGGTGATACCCACTTCCTCTTTTATCATGCATAAGAAGCATCCCGCTTACTTTCTTGCTCCTTTGGCTTGCTTGATGAAGCCTCAGTAATGTTTGTCATGCTTTAATGTAGTTGTAAACTAAATTCTGTTTTGGACTATGTTTTTATTGTGAAAATGTTGCTTGTGTGTTTGTGGAAGCCTATTGTTGCCATGAGTTGGATCACATATTTTATTGCATTGTGGTTGGGGATCGGGTGCCAATGAAGAATAATGGATTATCCTCTTAATTAGATGTCTTGGGTGGGTGGAGAGTGTTGCCTTTCCCTAGTCTCTTTTTTTATCACAATTTGGAAGAATGAGAAATATGCATGTTTCTGTCTTGGAGTTGAGAGAAAGACAATTTGTGATCCTTGTGAAATAAAATATTATTCTGCAACCTTTCCCTCTTGAAGTGGATAAAATTGTAAATGTTTGTAATGGAAAATTGTTTTATTGATTTGAAAGTTGTATTTTTAATGTGAAAGAGATAAAATCATTGTTAGTGTTTGAAGAAATATGAAAGAGTTGTATTCTCAGTATGAGGAATTTGAGGAATGAAAGAAAATTTGTAATGTTTTATTTGAAAACAATAAATAATCTCACTAATTTATCAAAATGCATCATTGTATTGAATTTGATCATTTAAATGTGGGTTGTATTATGTGTTTGTAATAAATAAATGCGTGTGAAGAAAGTGTAATACTTTGTCTTTCAAAATACGTAAAATTTTAAATCGAGATGTATTTTAGTTTTGAATAGTTGAATTGAATCAACTAAATGTATTAGATTAGAAATGGAATGAATCCTAATACTTAGAAGATAGAAAAAGGGGACAAATAGACCTTTTAGAATTTGATCTCTGTTTTGTATATCAAAAATGGAAAATGCATTACCGAAAATGCATGGTTCAAACTTGTAGTCAAGAAATAACAATGAAACATTAAAATTGAACATGCTAGGGTATGAATGAAATTAATTGGACAAAACACTTAAGGAATTTCTTAGAAAACTTATCAAAATCAAGCTCAAACTGTTTGCTATTGTTTTCCTTCAAAGTTGTAAATTTTCAAATTATAACTCCAAAAGACCAATTGAATCTTGAAATCCTTCTTAAACCCATCTAAGAACAATTCTCCATGTTCTTTTGACATCTTTGAGAGACGAAGAAGATAAAATTGAACCAAATTTTATAAGTTAAAATTTACTATTTTGCATTGTAAGATCCTATAGAATGTTTTCACAAAATTCACCCTTTAAACTTTATCAAAATCACAATTTAATGATTCCTATGTAAATAGGACATCGAGAGATGTCTAGAAAGTACTCGTTTTGCAAAAACTGAGCTTTCTATAAGAATTTATGGCCTTATGAAGTTTTTCTTCATTTGGCATCAAAAAATAATTTTAACTATCCAAAAAGAAAAAATATTGGAAAAATTTCGTTGGTGCCCATGATCTCAAATTTTTCCCTTATAGATTTGGATTTTTTTTTGGAAAATTTTCCAAACTTTCCCTTGCCTGCCACCCGGCCGTAGCCAATCAGGGGAACTACCACATTGCATCACAAGGTGCCGATGGAGGTGCGGATGAATTTTACCCTTTTTACCCTTTGGGGCGTTAAACAAATGTTATCCCCGCCGCCTTGCTTTCATCGCATTGGCTTAAGAGGAGCCACGTTTCGTGGATTTATGGGTGCAAAGGTGATTTCCGCCCTTAGGGAAATTTTTCTCCCGTAGCCTGACAGACCTGCCCGCTTGGAAATTTTTCTCCCCACGGCCCGCCGACCTCCCTCGGAAAAAATTCTCCTCCGAGCCCGCAGCTCACTTTTGGGAAAATTTTCACCCTAGGGCCTGCAACCCATAACTTGAGAAATATGAAGAGTTAGGAGGACTTATTTGTATCACTAGAAAATTGAGGAAATTTCCTATCCAATGGGAATGATATAGGGAAATTTTGAAAGGGTTAATTTTGGGTAAAATCAAGTTGAATCTTAAAATCTGTTAGATAGTGGGTATGGTGAGGAATTACCCTCTTGACCTAATTGAATCTTCTAACCCTAGATTTTTGACCTAGTAACCTCTAATAATTGTTAACAAAATAAAAGTATATTCTAGTAGATTAGAATTGATCTAGAACCTTATTTGTGACAACTACTATCTTGTAACCTGGTTGAAGACTCTTTTAAACAAAAAAATTATTCCATAATTTTCCTATCTAATCCTAGGTTGTTCCGTGCGTCTCAAGTGGGTTGTTTTAGCTAGCATCACATTTGGTATCAGAGAAGTGGTTCAAAAGCTTCGGCCATTGGGCACACTAGAAAACTTGAGACATGAACCTTAAACCTAGCACACTTTTAAATCTAGAAAACAACTTAGTTTAGAAATTGCACATTTTAGTAAACATGGAAGCTAAGTAAGACCTAGAATAAGGAACTAACTCTTGTCTTGCTCTGTGCAGGAGGCGCAAACAAGATGAGGAGCCTTTTCACATAGACCTAGGCATACCATCACCGAGATCATACTGTAGTAGCCATTCTACCCCAAATTTTGTAGACTCTTCGAGAATGTTAATGTCGTTCTACATGGAGGATTAGTAGGATGACATGCAAACTGAGACATGATAGAGTCACTTCTATTGAGGGTCATGTATCACCTTGACCCAACGAGGAGCATGGAGGAGAGAACTTCCATGCAAATTTAGCCACAAAGAAGTCACCACAGAGGGGACAGGGGAGACTGAGTTTCGGGGCATAAAGAGAGGTATCGGAGCCTAGCTTAGGGATGTGCATGGAGAGAAGCCTAGGGGCCATCGGTAGAAGCTACGAGATCACATTAGAGATCCTGAAGCTTTGGCCATCATATTATTCTACCGACACGAGGTGGATTTTAGGCAGAGGCACTGTTCTGAGCTTGAGTAGATGCTTCAAGCTCTGTCCTTATTCGAGCAACATGAAATCTTGTGTTGTGATCCATCTATCGAGGATGGCGCTAGTGTCTCACGGAAGATGAGAGCAGAAGCTCCATGTTGATTATGAAAAATTACCTTGGACCTCTTTGAGGAGAAATTACAGAGCATATATTTTCACGAGAGGTTCATATAGTAGTGGATAGATGAGTTCTATGACCTTGAAAAGCATCTCTTACAGGTTCACGAGTATGAGCAGGTGTGGATCCAAAGATTGATCGGGTCCTAAATCTGACATTGGAGGTGCAGTGCAGATCCATTGTCCACATAAATTAGTTGAGGCTATCAAGAAGGCCTATATAGCAGAGGAGACTCAGGGAAAGACCCAACTGGCTAGAGACCGAGTAAGGAGACACATACAACACATACAGGAGAGAAGCTCAAGGGGGTCAATACCTCTTCCTCGTGGTGGACAGGGTTCAACACAGTCATCTTTTAGACCACAATAGTAGCAAAAGCAACAGTCTCACCCACCTTATAGACCTCTACATAGGTTTTATACACAGAGAGGTCAGAGTATGGGGCCTCCTCCTAGGGGTCCCATCAAGACACAAGGTTCCTAGAGAGCTAAATCGGTAGGATCTTGCCAGCGAGAGATCTAAGTAGACCATAGCCGATCATTAGGATCCACACCACGACCTCTAGGAATCGACTAGAGATGCTACACAAGGGAGGGAATTAGGCGGTTCTTTTGGTTGTGGTGGTACTTGACATTTTGGAGATACTTGCCCATAGGACCCTAATGAAAATGGTAAGACATAAATCTCAGAGCCTACTATTGGTGATATGGGGCTCATTCATACGATGTACTCGGTGGTTGAGAACCGCTTGACGAGCATCGAGTATGATTTCTAAGATCGCTAGTAGCATTGGTGGTATTTCTACCTTGATTTTGTTTGATTCTCGTTCTTCTAATTATTTTATTACACCATATTTAGTAGAGCAATGTACGTTGGTGACAATTAGGTAGGGTCATAGTTATAATGTTGAGATGGCTTCTAGAGCCAAGATCAATGTAGACTCCTTAGTTAAGGAGTGTGTGGTGGATTTGGGACCTTTCACCACTAATTTAGATCTTCGTATCCTTTTGTTCGAGATCTTATGGAGTCATCTTGGGTATGGACTAGTTATCTATACACAGAGCCAAAGTGGATTATTACCATAATATTATATCTTGTGTAGATGATTTGAGAGTTGAGACAAGTGATTTTAGGGGTCGAAGGCCCATTTCTATTCCCAAGATCTCCGCTATGCAGGCTTAAGCGAAGTGTGTACAACAGGGTTTTCGATGTTTTTTTGTCACAGCTTAGTGACCGGTCAAAGGATGTGTCTAGTGGACCATCGCTAGATGACCTTCCCATTTTGAGAGAGTTTGCATATGTCTTTCCATGGGAGCTACCAGGGTTTCCACCCCTACGTGAGATTGATTTTCATATATATCTTGTTTGGGAGCAAAGCTTATCTCACGAGCACCTTATCGATGACCACCCTAGAGCTCTACGAGCTCAAGTTGCAACCGGAGGGCTCCTCAAGAAAGTCCTTAGTCATCCAAGTGTATCCCCTTGGGGTTCACCGATGATTTTGTTGAAGAAGGATGGATCCTTGCGGTTTGTATTGATTACTACAAGCTGAATAAGTTAACAATCAAGAATCATTATCCCCTTCCACACATTGATGATTTATTTGATCGATGAAGGAGCTAGAAATTTCTCTAAGATAGACCTTAATTTAGGCTATCATTAGCTAAGGATTTCCTAGGCGTACATTCATAAAACCACCTTCCGTACGAGATATGACCACTATGAGTTCACAAAGGTAATACCTTTTGCTTGACTAATGCCCCATGCAGTGTTTATGAGTTTGATGAATGGGGTATTTATGACCTTATTAGATTGCTTTGTGTTCATATTCCTTGATGACATTTTAATTTACTCACGTATACGATGGAGCACCTTTGCTAGGTTCTTCAGTGTCTTTGTGTGCAGTAGGTCTAAGAGAACCCATAAAAGTGTGCATTCTTCCGAGACAGGAGTGCATATTTGGGTCATATCATTTCTGGGAATGTATTGTTGTTGATCCTTCCAAGATTAGAGCTATCATGGATTGGCCAACACCCACCGTTGTGACTAAGGTGCGTAGTTTCATGGGATTAGTAGGTTACTATAGGATATTTGTTTAGGACTTCTCTCATATCGCACACCGCATCACTTCACTTCAGCAGAGGAAAGGGAAGAAGATTATTTGGTCAAACAGTGCGAGCAAGTCTTGATTACACTGAAGGAATGCCTCACTTCAACACCTATTCGTGCATAAAGATGCCGGACCCACAGGGTGATTTTTTTATTTACATGAAAGCTTCCTTAGCGCACTTGGAGGTGTGTTGATGCGGGATCATAGAGTAGTGGCTTTTGAATCTCGCAAACTCAAATATTATAAGCTTAATTATCCGACTCATGATATTGAGCTTGTAGCGATTGTGCATGCTTTGGTTCGATGAAAGCACTTTCTACTTGGTCGAGATTCACACTCGTAATACATCACACGATTCTTTGCCACCTCTTCATGCAGGCCCAACCTCGATGCTCACCAATGACATTGGATGGAGTTGCTTTGTGAGTATGATATGGAGATAGAACATGTGAAAGGGACGGAAAATGTGGTGTCAAATGCTCTCGGTAAATGGAGACTGTGGCTATGGCCACCCCAGTGGAGCACAGTTTACGAAGCAAGATTCTTGAAAGCTTCCTCTTGGCAGCTTCTACATCACGTTCGAGCAAATATCAAGTCCCGAGACGCCTCGAGGAGAAGTTTGATGGTTTTCCTTAGAGGTAGATGGTATTCTTAAGCACGAAGGCCATATTTATGTTCCCGGAGATGGAGGCTTGAGGCGGACATTTTGATAGATGCACATCGTGTACCCTATTCAGCCCATTTGGGGGTGAAGAAGATGCATGTGACCTATAGAGAGTTGTATCATTGGAGAGGACTTCATAGAGACATGGCCTAGTTTGTGTCATGATGTTTAGAGTGCCAAAAAGTGAAGGCCAAGCATCAACATCTAGCTGGCCTTCTCTTTCCTCATGTTATACTAGAGTGGAAATGGGACACCATTTCCATGGACTTCATTATTGGGTTACCGATGTCAAGATATCACCACGATGCCATCATGGTCATGGTTGATAAATTGACAAAAGTGGCTCACTTTTCTTTGGTGAAGACCACTTATACAACTAAGCGCAGATGGCATGGGTGTATCTTTTATTAGATTTTCAAGTTGCATAGGATTCCATAGAAGATCATCAAGTGACCGCGATCCTTTATACACTTTCCATTTTTGGGCTACCTTGCAGCACACCCTCGGGATGAGAATCAACTTCAGCACAACATATCACCCCAAGCCAGATGGACAGACTAAGTAGGTGAATCATATTTTAGAGGATATGCTCATAATGTATGTGATGGATCAAAAATCTAGATGGGAGGAGCACCTGTACTTTGTGGAGTTTACCTACAATAATAGTTTTCGAGTTGTATGGTAAAGAGTGCGGGACACCTCTTAGTTGGGACAGGATAGAGGACGGGGTTTCTCTTAGACTAGCTTTGTTACAGGACATGGAGTAGCGGGTGATTTTGATTAGATAAAGATTACAGGGAGGCACATGACAGTAGAAGAAGTATGCATATAAGTATAGGATGGATAGTAGTTTTGATGTGGGCACAAAGGTTTTCCTTCGTGTCAAGACACACAAAAAGCCCTATCCATTATGGAAAAGGTTCTAAGTTAGGTCCTAGGTTCATGGGTCCTTTTGAGATCTTGAGAGTATTGGCCCCTTGACCTACCATTTAGCATTACCACCTAGCTTTTCTCGAATACATGATGTGTTTCACATTTTACTTCTTAGGAGATATGTTGCATATCCTTCTCATGTGTTACATTATACATCATTGCATGTGCGGGATTAGGGCGAGTGATGGTTGAACCCATTTGCATCCTATATCGCAGGACCCTAGGCCTTCGGGGTAAAGAGGTTGATTAGGTCCGGGTGTAGTGGGAGAGATATGATGAGATAATATCTACAAGGGAGGATGCTACTTTGCTACGAGTTCGGTTTCCATTTGTTCAAGTGACTTCCTAGAGGATGTCAAGTCTAAGGGGAGGGGAATGTAGTGCCCACTTCCCTTTGACACGTTTTGATCACCCGATCATGATACTACAGATTATACTATGGACTTGAGTATGGACTTTATTATAAGTATGATGTTCAATGTTAGAAAATGGATTATTGCTGACTTGATTCAGGTTATGATGCATGATGATTATTAGAGACATTATATATGTTGTTGATGATATACTATTTGACATGGTTATATTATGGATATTGTTCGGACTTGTGATATTTGGATATTGTGAGTAGACCTAGAAATGGAAATTAACGGACGATGATATAGTTGTTGATAAAACTATAAATGATATTGTTAGATTTCTTTGATGTTGTTGTGATTCATATATCTAGATGATTTTGGGAATTATGTTTATATTATGTTGGATGTCCCGATATGGTGACAAGGCCAAAGAGGTATTTGTATTTTGCAGGTTTAAAATATCACAACAAACATTAAGGGATTGGATACCAACCACATAGGAATTCTAGATGAATTCAAAAAGGTCACCATGGCAACTTGTATTTGTTTGTGTTAGGGATTCCCATGGGGTGATAACCATTAAATGTGACCAAGGGGTTTTATGTATTTATTTTATTTGGTCCCTTTGTTTATGTTTGCATGTGTTTATTTATGGTGCTTTCACCCTATCTTTAATTATTATATGGTGTGTAAATATTGTGAGTAATAATATTGTTAAAATTAATAAATCAAATATGTCATAAGAAAGTAATTAATAGAGTTGTTGGTATTTCATTGAAAGTGTTGTAAGTGATGTTTAAATGATGTGTAAGTTAAATTTTGAGTGTGAAACACTCCACCTTCTTGGAAATTCGAAATTTTCCTTGGAGGATGATTTTGGAGTCTTGTGGAACAAGTTAAACTTGTCCCATACCTCTTAAATTTAATTACCAACCATACCTATGGTTGGATATTTGAATTAGACTTTCTTAATGCTTTTGAGAAGGCAAACTATACATTTTAATTGCACTTTTCTTACATGATTTAGTTTTATTCCTTTGGGGTGTGGGTTGGATTTGAGGATGTAAGTCAACGGTCATATTTTTCACCCACCTATTTATTATGCATTGGAGAATGAAGTTGACTTTTGGGTTGAAGTTGAGGATGTGTGATGTGGCATACGACATGGATCCACCTCATTCTCTTCCCTTCCCTCTTCTATAAAATTTGAATTTCTTGCCTTGTTTTGGGTTGCTTCATTTCTGAGACTTCATTTTTGTGTGAATTCCTTGTTGTTTTGGGAGATATTTCTTTTTGGATAAGTTTGAAGATTGTTGCATGCTAGTTGCTTTGTGGTTTTTTCAATTATTTTCTTGGAAAACAACTATTTTTAGAACTTGGGAAAACTCCATCATGGAGAGGTAAGAGCTTGGCTCTTGAAATTCTCTTCTTTTATGAATGTAAATGTTAATGTGTTAAGTTTTTGGCATGTTTGTGGGCTGTTGGTAGATGGCCAAGGAATGGTGTAGGAGAAGACTATGGGGTTTATTTTATGGGAGGCTCAAGTGTGTTTTAGGGAGGTATAATGGTGGAGGGAGTTTAGATTTGGGTTCCACCTTAAAAAGAAATAGCTTCCATTTTTTTACTCATTATGGGGTGTCATAAGAGGTTAGGGAGGAATAAGGAAATGTGAAGAATAAGGGTACTTAGGGAGGTATAAGGAATGTTAGGGTTTTGATATACTATATTTTTTAGGTTTATAATATAGGTGGTGATACCAACTTCCCCTTTTATGAGGCATAAGAAGCATCCCCATAGTTTCTTGCTCCTTTGGATTGCTTGATGAAGCCGCAATAATGTTTGTCATGCTTTAATGTAGTTGTAAACTACATTCTATTTTGGATTGTGTTTTTATTGTTAAAATGTTGCTTGTGTGTTTTGGAAACTTGTTATTGCTATGAGTTGGATCACATCTTTTATTGCATTGTGGTTGGGGATCATGGGCCAATGATGAAGGATGGATTCTCCTCTTCATTGGATGTATTTGTTGGGTGGATAGTGTTGCCTTTCCAACATTTCTTGGTTGGGAAGAAAGAGAAATATGCATGTTGCTTTCTGGAGCCGAGAGAAAGAAAGTTTGATGGTCCCTAGTGAAATGAAATATTATTGTAACCTTTTCAACTTGAAGTGGATGAAATTTTAAATGTTTGTAATGGAAATATGTTGTATTGATTTGAAAGTTGTATTTTGTAATGTGAAAGAGATAAATTCATTTGCTAGCATTTGAAGGAATGTGAAAGAATTGTATTTTGTATGAGGAATTTGAGGAATGAAAGAAAAGTTGTAATGTTTTATTTGAAAACAATAAAGAATTGCACTACCTTCCTCAAATGACATCATTGTATTAAATTTGATCACCTAAATGTGGGTTATAATCTCTGTTTGTAAGAAAGAAATGTGTATAAAGGAAGTGTAATACTTTGTCTTTTGAAGTACGTAGAATTTGAAAATCGAGATATGTATTTTAGTTTTGAATAGTTGAATCTAATAAAATAAATCTATTAGATTAGAAATGGAATGAATCCTAATACTTAGAAGATAAAAAAAAAGTGGGGGGACAAATAGACCTTTTAGAATTTGATCTTTGTTTTGTATATCAAACTGGAAAATGCATTACCCAAAAATGCACAGTTCGAACTTGCAGTCAAGAAATAACAATGCAACATTAAAATTGAACATGCTAGGGTATGAATGAATTTAATTGGACAAAACACTTAAGGAATTTCTTAGAAAACTTAGCAAAATCGGGCTCAAACCATTTGTTGTCATTTTTCCATCAAAGTTGTAAATTTTCAAATTAGAACTCCATAAGACCAATTGAATCTTGAAATCCTTCTTAAACCCATATAAGAACAATTCTCTATGTCCGTTTGACATGTTGAGAGAGGAAGAAGATCAAATTGAACAAAATTTTATAAGTTAAATTTTACTAGTTTACACTATAAGAGTCCTGGAGAACATTTTCACAAAATTGACCCATTAAAATTTACCAAAATCAATATTTAATGATTCCTGTGTAAAGAGGATGTCGAGATCTTTCCACAAAGTCCTCGTTTTCCCATAACGATGTCTCTATCAAAATTTATGGCCTTCCGAAATTTTCTTGATTTGGTGTAAAAAAATTAATTTTAAGCGTAAAAAAAAAAAAATTTGGGAAAAATTTCCTTGGTGAGCCCATGGGCCCGAATTTTCCCTTAGAGCTTCGGAAAATTTTTGGAAAATTTTCAAAAATTTCCAGCTTCCTCACCACCGCATTCAATCGGGAGCTGCCATGTGGTATCGTGAGGTACGGCGGAGGCGCGGGTGAATTTCACCCTTTTTCCATTGGGGGTGTTAAAAAAATTTATCCCAGCTGCCCCACTTTTCTGCATTGGCTTAAGAGGCACCACATGTCCCTCACAAACTCGTGGGTGAAAAGGTGGCTTTCCGCCCCTTGGGAGAATTTTCTCCCCGCGGCCCATAGACCCGCCCCTTGTGAAATGTTTCTTCCCACAGTCCACGGACCCACCCGTTGGGAAATTTTTCTCCCTGTGGTCAACCAACCTGTCCCTAGGAAAAAATTCTCCCTGGGCTCGCAACCCTACTCTTGGGGAAAATTTTCACCCCAAGGCCCACCGACCCATAACTTGAGAAATATGAAGAGTTAGGAGAACTTCTTTATATCACTTTGGAAAGGTCAAGAAATTTCCTATCTAATGGAAATGATTTAGGGAAATTTTAAATGAGTTAATTTTGGGTAAAATTAGGTTGAATCTTAAAATCATTAGAGAGTGGGTATAGTGAGGAATTACCCTCTTGACCTAATTGAATCTTCTAACCCTAGATTTTGGACCTTGTAACCTCTAATAATTGTTAACAAAATAAAAGTATATTCTAGTAGATTAAAATTGATCTAGAACCTTGTTTATGACAAGCTGTTGTCTTGTATCCTTGTTGAAGACTCTTTTAAACAAAAAAATTCTATAATTTTCCTATCTAATCCTAGGTTTTTCCGTGGGCCTTAAGTGGGTTGTTTTAGCTGGCATCACGAATGAATAAAATATTTATAAAAGAGGATTAGGGTTAGTTTGAATCCCTAGATCCAAGGGCCTAGATTTAGTCCATCCAATGGCTAAGAATCATCCCTACAAAAGTTAGGTGAGAATTAGGTGGGAATAGTTTTTAAAATAAAAGGCATGTGTAATTTTTGAATGGGGCCACTTAAGTGGTGTAGGAGGTAAATTTATTTTGTAACCTTAATGTTTAGTTGGTGACTCTTAAAATAAAAGCCCTTGACCCTTGTAATTAATTAAATAAAATTTACTCTTTAGTAACTAGGCAATATTTATATTAGGAATTAAATTTATTTGTGTTTAATCAATGGGAGGGTAAGTTTAGACTTAGCCCTAAATAATAAAATTATTAAAGGACATTTGAACTATGATACTAAATTAAATAAAGATTATAATAAGGGGATTTTAAGCCGAACTAGAGAATTAAATAATATTAATTAAATTCTAATTAAAATGAATAAAGTTTCAACTGGGGAATAAACTAAACCTAGTTGGAGGTTACCCCATTTTGGCCAGTTTATTAATAAAATTATTTTGTAAATTTTCCAATCTAACTATTGGGTTGTCTTGGGTTTTGTGTCGGCATTTTGTGGGCATTACAGACATACCCCTTAGCCTAGCTTTAAATTAAATTATATTAATTTAGTTCATTATGCCACCCAAACCTACCATATCTCTTAATTAACTTAAACAAACCTATGCTCAATATTTGTTCATTTAATTAATCAACTAAATTCAGCCCTTTAAAAATAAATCCCAAAATTTCATTTGAAGAATGAATAGGTTTCGCATGCTTACCAGGTTAGATTTTTCAACACATTTAATTTATACCCCTAATTCCCGTGGTTTCTAGTTAATCCCCTAAGACCCCTTTTAAATTAATTTTCCCAATACCCATAAAGTATATATCCCACCAATTTAACGTTGAAGGATTTAATCTAGGCCCTTGGATTCTTTTATTTTCAACCCTAGATCTTTAGGTTTTCATACAAAATTAATTCTTATCTTTATGTTTCTAATTTTTTCTTTTGTCTCATGTATTTGCTCCTCAATTGTGCAAGTTAATCTAGGGAGAAGGAAGGAGTCAATGGGGGCCATTTGGGAACTTTATTTCCTTAGTGGACATATTTTCATGGAGGGGTTTTAAGCTCACTTTGTTTTTTTTTTTCCATTAAATAGGGTTTTAATTTATGTTTTATTTTATGCATGTGTGTGTGTGTGTGTTTAAACTAAAATGTATTCGATTCTGTGAGTTACGAAATGGCCGACTTTACAAGGGTTTGCACGGTGGGTGTCATGGATACAACAACATAGTTTGATGAGGGGAGGGTTTTTGTTTTCATGACCAAACCTCACCATGACTTAAATGTAAGGGATGGGGGTGGTATAACTGGTCTCCCTCCAAATTTTGTTTGGATTATTTTATTCCACATTCAAAACGATTACCACACATATCAATATTTTTACTATAAGTTTTATTTAATGGATATTGTAGTGCCCCACTTTTCATGCAATGTATTTATCAGATGTAAATATGACCCTCAAATTTATCAAAATCCTCCTTACCCGTACCAAGAAATAAGACCTTTGACCAAGGTGTTGAATGGTTTTATGACAAGTCCATTCAAACATGTCTACTCTTTGCTTAACAATGCAAGCACTCTATTCGAGATCCGGATGTGATAACCATGGAAAATCACAAGTTAATGTTGAGAGGTTAGCGGTGATTGGATAATTTTAGTAAGAGAAAATTTATGTACTCTCATAATGCAATAAACCGAACATTGTGGGGAAAAGCTGTTTCTAAACAAGGCTCTCACCAATAGCCATCATAAAATCGCACCAATTTGGGTTAAATCAGCCTGTCCTTTGGGAAAAATTGTAACTTTGATACCTCCTCTTATGAATCTATAGAAATTAATTAATTTAGATCTATACTTGTATTGAGTCATTTTAATTTATTGTGAGAGAAATGTAAATTTAACGTCATGTTTTTGTGTGTTGTATGAAAAATAAGTATAAAATATTGAGGTTTGAAGGTGCATTTAGGCATAGTGTCTTATTGTATTGATTTTTCTTCTACTACACATTTATGTTGTGTGCACTAGAAGTTTTACATCACCATCCATAGTGTACGAGGGATACCATGTAGTTTCCTTCTCTTTATCTTTTACTTTGAGTGGTTGTTGTATTGATTAAGGAAGAGAATGTGCCTTCGTATTATCCAAATTATTTTTAGCAATATTTGTCCCTTTCACTCTTCCTCTACATAAAACCCCGAGTGCTCTTTTTTATCCAATGTCAATGGGAGTCCAAAGTAGGATATTCATATAATGAGATCATTGAATATATATATATATATATATATATATATATATATATATATATATATATATATATATATATATATATATTGACCACATTTGGCTATCACATGTTTTTGTATTATTCCTAAGCGAGGAGCCATTATGGTTCGCAATCACAATTGGTAAGGTCAAAATGTTTACTTGTTGTGTAAGGAAAATGTGCCATGGAATGTCATGGTTTCAAAAAGGAAGTTTTGTTCAATGTCATATTTGTTGGATATTTTTAATTTCTCTTCTGAAATGGATTTGGTCACCCAACTATGTGAAGAGACTCTAAACTTTATCCACACATGAAAATAAAGATTATAAAGGTTGTGGGGGTTATTTTCTTAGTGATTGCATGAATCGTTTTCATCCAAGCCATGAAAATATCTAAACATGAGTTTCGAATCGGGGATGGGGAAAGTATTGTTATCAAATTTTGTAGTGAGAAGTGTTGTGACATATATGTATGCAAATGTGGAGGCTAGAGGAAAATCTCATTTTTTTGGTTTGTCAAAAGCCCTACAAAATGTAGCCTCATGAAAAGCTTTATTTTCGAGATATGCAATTTTTTTTTGAAATGGCTTGAGAGAATTTTAAAAAAATACAAATGGAGGATTTCATGAATGCTCGTAAACTATTTAATGGAATGCTAAAAGAGATATGATGCCTTGTGGAATGTGGATGAACCTGCCTTACACTGCAAATGTTGTTATTTATTTCAAGACATGGTCTCTTTACCTTCATATTTTATAATTTTCGTATAATTTGGTTCTTCATTTGTAATATAATAGAAATATCAAACCATTAGATACTTAAACAATTGGAAATTTTAACTAGACCATAAGAGTGAAACAATAAAAAAACTCTACGTTCTAATTTATGTTACCGATTTATAATTTGTTCATCATTCATGATTACTACCACAAACTTATATGTTGTTAACCTAGGGTATCAAAATTAGGTTCTTATGTATGATGGTAATGGTTAGATTTAGATGAGTATTCGAGACTCACAAACAGTTTATGAATGCTTCAAAAGAGATGTTAAGATTATTGAACATTTCTTGTTATTTAGGAAGTCACTTAAAGCCTTGGATCATCCTTTTTGACCATTTTTTACCTTTCCATTTTCCCTTCTAAGAGCCTTGTTACCTCGTTTTGCAGTTTTAGAAAGCTGCTAAAAGTGAAAAGTTGGGTTTTGTTTCGACTCGACGTTTGGACCCTGAGAAAAGAAATGTTGATCCACCTTCACAAAACTCGAGTATTTTTACTAGAAAATTTCATGTAACCTTCAATGTGGGGAAAAACACATTTCTAGCTAGTTTGGAAAAATGGTTTTGTAAGACTCCGATTGCCATTTGACTAGGTCAAACCGGATTGATTGCGATCGGTGGCTCTAGGATACAAATCGTTGTTTGTAACCCCTTTATCGGTTCTAAAATATGTCAGTTCTTGTGAATTATTGGTATATAGGAGGACACATAATAATTTACCCATTGTTCATTTGTCCATCAAAATTCAATTATTGAGCACACTTTCTTAGCCTTGACTAAAACTAGACATTTTCACAACTAGTAGGAAAATGTAAACTAAGTGTAATCTGATCTTAGTCAAGACAATAAACTATCGTGAAAATTCATTGAAAATTATAAATAAATGTATGAAAATATTCTTTGTGGCTTGTTGTGTGAAATATGGCATTTTGAAAAATAGTGTCTTTGTCTATTCTCTCTTCCCTATATCTTTCTCTCTCCTCCCTTTATCTTTCTCTCTCCTCCCTTAGACATGGAATGAAATGAATTTATGTCTATAACCCTCTTCTATTACATGTGAATTATTATTAATATGTAACTGGAAAAACAAAAACATTGATTATATTATATTTAGGTGGATGTTATGCCAAGACTTGTCTTGACCATGCAATGTAGTTACAGTACAAGACATAAAGAAAGAAAAGTGTACTAGTGAATTCAAAACTTGTTATTTATAAAGATGCAATTGGACAAGTTGTAGCAACAAAAATGTTAAATATCTCCAAAGGTTTACTATTAAAATTTTGTAATATGTATGAGTTGCAAGTGTTTAGGGTGATTGGGAAATGTGCATCTCACAATGTGTGTCCTTTTATTCAAATTTATGTATTGTAAAATGTTGGATATATATGTTAAATCTAATCGAGTTTTACATCTCATAGTGCATTTTTAATGTGAAATTTATGACTAAATATTTGGTTTGTTGTGTTAATTTCATCAATAACATAGAAAGACAATCAAAATAAAACAATCAACCCTGGTATAAAAATCTCGCATAACTACCTTCTCATTCGATCCTTCTTAACATGGAAAACTTAAACCATAGGGTGAACCTAAATCATTAAACTCATTGAAAAATTATCGCTTAAGGAAATAAAATCTCAAGTTTTATATTTTTATTTTAGCCTATATAATTAGCGACATTGTAGTGAGTCGGATAGTTAGGAACGACATGGTTAGACTTTGTCTTAAGTATGGGGTTCCCTCCTAGGATTGCTAGTCGGGTGTGTAGTAAGAAGAATGTGTTCTCTTAATGTAGTATTCCATGTTAAATAAGCCATTAATATAATTTAAAACCCTCTTGGCCTGATGCATATGTAAAGTGAAGGGTGTTAAGTGGAAAATATTTCCAACTACTCTTGAAATTCACCCTTAGCAATTGGGATTATAAATGAACTCGACACCCAATTTATATTATCGTTTGGGATTCTTTGGTAAAATGTTAACATTTAATTGTGGAACTAATAAAAATTTTAATTTATGATTAGTTTGTGAAAGGGTAACCATGAGATGGTATGCTACGAGGAAATAAAAATTTAGATCTTTCTTGTAGCATGTTTAAGTCATCATGCTGAGAGAAATGAAATCCTTGACGCGTAAACTTTAATGTGGACTTTAATCGTTAAATGAAGATTTACTCAATCTTGTTCTCCCACTTTTCCCGTTGTGAAATGAATATATAATGTGAAACCGAGGTAATCATGTTCTTGAGAGAATTGCCTAGGATGAGAATTAGTATAATTATCATGAGCATGCAAATAATCATTATTAGCAAATGGGTTACACAACTAATTTCAAAATGATATTTAAATCAAATTATGTAGAATTATTTTAAGATGAATGTAAATTATTTGAGTGGATCATGTGTTTTAGTTACCTACACATGTGACTATTGAGTTTGAATTCCCATTAACCCCTCTCAAACATGAGTTCCAGTTTGAAATAAAGTATCAAATTTACCTTGAGTTATATAATGATTCGTTGAGATAAGGGTGTTCAATCACTCTAGTTATGACCTTAGTTAGGTGAGTAAAAATTTATAATTGAATGTATCCTTTTAATCCACATCTACTACTTAAATTACCTTGTAATAATGTAAGCTTGGTTAAGCATAAAATCATACCCCTTAGGATCCCTCGTGACTCAGTAAAGGAAAAATAATAAATACGTGCACCTTTACTGTTTTAACAAGAAGTCACAATGAAGTCGACATAATGATGTAAGATTTACAAGAACACAAGAGTACAAATTGAAAAGCTGTTGTTGAATGTCACTTACATTCTATGATGTCAACATTCTAAGATTCCATCCATGAATGCTTTTGAAGTTAATATATCGTAGAGCCTCTCTTAAGGATATCCTTGAAGGAAAAGCTAATGCATATCCACCCAATGATCTAAATTGTCCCTTAGAAGGAATTCAAGAAGCATATTGTTTTTGGGTGTCTTGTTATATGTGTTTAATACTTGGTCTAAGAGAAATGAATTACTAGTTAGGTGTAGGGTCACAAGTACTTGTAGTCATGAATCCGTATGTGTAAACTATGTGTCATTTGAATTACAATTGATTTAAAACAATGCCAAAAATGAGACCAAAGTACAACATAAGTGTAAAGAGCACGAGAATTAAACATATTCCGGTTAGGAATATTGTCATACTTGAAGTCATTATAAATTAATGAGTCATTATTATGTTATAAAAAAATAAGAATGTGAATTTATCTTAATGAGATCAAAGTTTAAAGAAAACACAAGTTTTTAAATGTATATATCTAAATAAAAATTTATGAAGTGAAAATGTTGAATTGAATGAAACAAGTTATTGAACCATATAAACTATAACAGGAAAATAAATATAATGTGATGGGAGAATCTTTACGGGAAAAGGTAATTTAAATCTAAATCTCCCTAAAATTCTAACATTTCTTCCTTGGCTTCACGTTAAATTCACTTGTGTAACAAGGGTAAAAATTAAACATTGAGTAAATTTTTTGAGAAATAGATGGTTAACATAAGAACAAGATAATTAGGAATTTTGTATGCATCTTGAAATATGGAAAATATTTAAGTTATGGAGATTCATCGTAAGGGAGAAACATCCAAATTAATTGTTTGTATTGTAAGTTGAATGTTAAATGAATTTTAGAGAATGGAGGTAGAAAAGAAGTATTTATCCTTGCAATATAAATAATTTTAGAATTTTAATCATAACGAGATGTAAACATGGTAATGCTATGTTGTGGATTTTTCAATCCTTGGGTCCCTTTTGTGGTTGGGTCATTGATAGTATTTGCCCTATATGGAGAATGTGACATTGATGTGAATATGGTGTTATCATGTTGCCAATATGGGTCAATGTTTTGTGTGTCTTATGTGATGTCAAGATTTTCTATTGGAACCCATCAAGTGTTGTGTAGCGAGCATTTAAGTCAAAAAAATTATTTTGGTATTTTTATCTTGTTGTATTTCTCTATCAAAATTATGCGTGTGGCATATGGTATCGAGTGGCGGTTATATTCTTGAACCTCTGGATGTATTGGAATTGTGATGATTTTGCAATGTCGTGGTGGAGACGAGAAGAGTAATGTGATATATGTTATTTTGTGACCAATGTTGTAATTGTGATATTATGAACACACACGTTGTGCATGTCACTTAGTGCTTATTTTTTATCATGTTGATGTGCTTGTGATGATATTATTCTCTCTCCTTTTTTTGGATTCAATGAGGAGTTCACATGTGATGTGTCACCTTGGTGGTTGTGAAAATAATTTTATTGTGGATTATGAAGTGTTGGAGTTTCTTGTTATTTTGTTATATGTAGGTGTCTGATGTATTGGATGACAAGATTTGTGTATAGTGAACTGGATTGTATCATGATGATGAATCATGTGTGTCACCATGTTGTACTGCAATTGACTATATGTTGTAATGTTTGTCACTATTTTCACCATACGTATAATCCATGTAATATGTGATGGTTCATGTCATGACTTCATTGCATATGGTGATTGTATCACCCATATTGTAAAGTACTTGCACTTTGTGTGCATTATATGGAAACTTGATGCATTGTTAATCCATGAAAATAATGATTGTGCTAAACCCTATAATTTTAATAGGCATAAGCCACTATGGTTATTGTTCGTACACATCATTGTGTTAGTAATTTAGTTATGTGCTATGTTTTTAACTTACACTATAGAACCCTAAGGAAGCAATAGTTAAGAGTGTATGTGTGGAGAGAGGAGGCGTGGACCAGATTTTCATAACCTTGAACTCGAGCATGAGTTAGGAAGTAGAGTCTCATGTAGACTAAAAAACCACTTCTATTTGTTTAGTATACTTTGATCTTGCTCAGTTTATTTTTGATGCACATCACCTTAAGGCCAACTTATACAAACTAGAATCCCCTATTCTTGAAAGAGGGTTTAAAACCCGTAAGAGAGGATCACGAGGGATGATGTGCACATCAATGACATGTGAATGATAGTGTGAAGATATCTCGGGAGGAGCGAGCATCAACCAAATGTGCATGCAAAGATTTGAAACATGGGAAAAACCTGGTTAAGCCATAAAACTCTCCTCTATCTCATAGATCAAATGGGGTGTACATATAGGAGGTGCTGAGTAACCCCTAGTGCTACAATCATGAAAACTCAAGTAGAGAGGGGGATTTACATTCCCAGAATAGAAGTGTAACTCCCAATGACACATATGACACACTGACGCACTGACATGTAAGAGAATATCATAATGACCCCTAAATGACACATGGACCTACGATCTCACCTAAGTGAGATGACTCACCTAATGATGTGGAAAATAATACACACTAACACCCACCCTTCATCGTATCTTAGCATGAAGTGGAAAGTCGAAAATGAGAAATGGGTCCCAAAGACAAAGCTTGATGAGTTACCCATGCACAAGAAAAAGGTCCCAAGTAGTGAAGGAAAACTGAGTGGGAAAAACATCCACCACAAGAGAATAAAACACTCTCTAATATAAGAAAGATGCCAAATATGGGTCCCAGACTCTAAGCAAGCTGAAAAGGTACCCATGTACAAAGAGGCAATCTCTCGGAAAGAAGAATAAGAGAGAAGAAGAGGAGATGAAAGGAATGTAGAAGATGCCATGGATCTGAAATCTGCAGCTCTAGAAGTCTCCCGGAAGAATGTCAATGACGAGATCCTCTACCCATGGATCAAGAAGAGCCACCCACACCAAACTCTGTGCCTACCCTTAGGAAGGAATGAAACAACGTGCTGAAAGTCTGCCCACTCCACAAAGGAAACGAAAGGTAGTAGCAGGAAGAAATCTTAGTCTGGTCCATGAAAGTGTGACATTGGTCTAGCAAGTGAGTGCAAAGGAACCAAAGGTAATGTCACATGCGTAGAAATGTCAGAGTGAAAAAGAGGAACACCCATAGAAAGGATGTCCAAGTGATGTGAAGGGAACAAAACATCCTTAACAATAGAAGAGGATCCATAGGCGAGGGTGGATCAATGAAGGTCTCTAGAAATGTGGAATTGACATGATTCCCCAAAGGGCACTCCCAATAATAGAGATGATGAACTCCTATGAAACACATGTAGATGGATGAGGGACCTGTAGTGCATCACAAGTGGACTCTACGAAAAGATGACTAAGATCAAGTAGATACTCGTCATAATGAGGGGGCTCAACAAACAAGAGTGATGTTAAATGGTATAAGTCATGCAATGAAGGTAGAGTAGTGGAAGGGACCTCACATACTGAACGTGAAAAGAGGTGGGTGTGATAAATGTATAAGATTGAATAGGATACTAATCAATATCCGATGAGATGCGGAAAGTGTCGAACTCTCTGGAATAGTGAGAGAAAGAGGAGAGAATTCCTCTGTAGTACTCTTGACATCAGAACTAGATGCACAATCCTCGTCATCAGAAGTAGAACCAAGCGAGCCTATGTTAGTGAAATTGTCATCACAAAAGAAATAGAGGAGACAACTAAATCAGCAGCAGCAACAATGGTGGCAGTATGTGAAGGGTCTCCATAGAGGTACTAAAGAATGCTCTAGACACGGTGAGGTGGATTTGAGTCTGCCACGTGAAACTAAAGAGATCGACATACATGCATCATCATGTGACTAAAGACATGGTCACAAGTGTCAAGGAAGTCCTCCAGATGACGATGATCAGTGGGTGCAGGAATTGGCCCAAGCAAGAAGGGTAAAAGACCCTCATGGGTGAAGTAACATTCCATGGAAGCATGCCAAGCTGAATAGTTCCCTCTCCCGGTGAGAAGTGGCGGAGGCTGAAAGCTAATCCTATGACACTCAAGTCTAGAAAGAGCACTCTCCATGATGCAGAATCAAAAGTGCAAGGTGCACAAAAGCAAGATGTCGGACTCGGTCGATAATGTGTCTGCATGTGAAAACCCAAGAGTACTAGTCAACCCCTAGAATGTGGCACTTTATAAAGTAGTGTATTTATAAAACTGATAATGTCATCACGTAATGTGTGAAAAATCATGCAACTTTGACTAAAGAAGCGCTAAAAATGAGCAGCGAGTCAAAATTTATAGCATTAAAACGATTCCCGCAACTGATGGAAAATGTCAATAAATGCTTTGCAAACACATTAAAAAAGTTCCAAATGGGTGCAAAGGGTGTCGTGTGGGTACCCATTGGAAACAACATCAAATTTTAGGAATAGTTTATTTTTCTTGCAAAGGGGGATTAGCCTCCACCAACCCCCCAGACTTCGCCTCCGTCTTCGATAAGCATAGGAAGGGCATTAAACAAGAAAAAAATGAAGGCCGGTGATAATGTTGACCAAGGCGGGTATAGCTGGAGTGTTGAGCCTACGGTTTTAGCAAGTCCAAACCATTGAAGGGCGATGGGACCACAATGTGGCAAGGAGCCTGGGAAGAAATGATTGAGCCATGAAGGATTCTGAGTAGGGCCAAGCCTTTCACACTGGAATGTGGTATAGGAAAAATGTGCCAACAATGAAAAATACAGCAACAAGAAAAACATACCAAGCAAATTTCAAATGCAGGGTTGTAGGAAAAAACGTGCGAGGTCAAAACGCCAGGTTCTAACTTTGTTCCTTTGGCTCGTTCCTAGGTGTCTATATGCTTTGCACAACTATTTTTTTATTACTCATGATCTGCTTCCATTTGGAACTTTGCGGATCTACCCTACTCCAAATATGACTTGGATCAACCCTTCATGTAAATTAAACATGACTAGCTAGGTCCATGAGCCACGAGCCAAGAGCCAAGCAATGCACAAAGATCGTGGAAAATATATTAAAAAAATGAACCCAAGCAGTAAACATTCAAACATGGTAAGGAAGTTGAGCTCCAAGAGTGGCAAGCAAAGCTGAGTTACGAGGATGAATGCAAGGCATGAGTTGGAGTGTGCAGCCCAATACATGAGTCGTGGAAAGGAGCCACGAACCAGGCCGAGAATGGGATGCTATCTGTAAGATGCAGTGAGAGCATTCATGGTAACCACCACTCAACGCAGCACAATGCAAGGCTTGACACAAAGGCCAAAAATAATCCCCTACCAACATGATGCACAGATAATGATGAACCACAACGATGACCACAAAGCTCTATTTGAGAAATAATGCACGTTAACGACTGACAAAGGCACAAATGGAGTGCCCAATGTTGAATCCAAACACGAACATGCAAGAAAAAATGGATCTGCAGCCTCTGAAATGCAGCCTCAAACTGTAATAGACCTGAAAAAACACTCATGTAAAGCCGGAACACCCAAAAACACCCACGATCACATGAACAATGGTAAAAGAGGTATTAAACCCGAATCAATGCAAGTAGAGCATGATCGTAACAACCATTACGACATACGCAACAAGATCTGGATATCATGCTTTGGAAGCCTAAAAACATGCACATAAATGCCAAGGAGTGCACAGATCCACAAGATCCACTCTGATACCATGAAAGAGGGTTTAAAACCTGCAAGCGAGGATCATGAGGGACAATGTGCACATCAATGGACATGCGAACGACAACATGAAGAGATCTCGAGAGGAGTGAGCATCAACCGAATGTGCATGCAAAGATTTGAAACATAGGCGAACTCTGGTTAAGCCATAAAACTCTCCTCTATTTCGTAGATCAGATGGGGTGTACATCTAGGAGGTGCTTGAGTAACCCCAGTCTTTGCAATCATGACAACTCGAGTAGAGAGGGGAGTTACATTCCTAGAATAGAAGTGTAACTCCAATTTTGCATATGATGCACCGACATGTAAGAGAATATCATAATGACCCCTAAATGACACATGGACCTAGAACCTCACCTAATTGAGATGACTCACCTAATGATGTGGAAAATAATACACACCAGCAGCTTCTTTCCTATGTGGGCACTACATCCCCATCCCCTTATATTTGACTTCTTGTTGGATGTCATGGAAAACAGGTAGGGAAACAATTCATAAGAATAAAAATCACATTCTTTGAGGGATTTCTTTGCTTCAAACAAGAGTGGGTCAACAGAACCTAAGTTTGGTCCAACACTAATTAATCAAGGAGAAGGGAGAATGTTAGGCATGAATGTTAAGCTTTCTTCAAGTCTTTGTTGCAAACATTTAATTCTTCAAAGTAACTCTACGTGATCAACCAAGCTACAACCCATATCATTAAAACAATAGCTAGTCAAAGGAATCTCAAGAACAACCACCAAAGTAAAATAATAACAAGAGAATTCCATACACTCGGAATGACCACACGTCACCCATGGATACAACATATTGCAATAATAAATGTTAAGACTTCCACTTAGGTTGGGTTACACTTCAATGTTTGTTTTTTAGAAAAGGCTAACAAATATCAACCATGACCATCAATTTGTATGAGAAACATGTCTACTCAAAGGTCTCACAATTTTGAGATCACATGAGATGAGGTTTAACCACAAGGAAGAACATATAAATTAGAAAAACATTTACAATCAAGAAAACTATTCATGGGAAGCACTTCTATAACTCGAAAGGATTCAATTTACTTTTCACGATAAAACTGAGAAAATTCATGACCACTAGATTTTCTATAACTTGAATTTGCACTCACAATTGAACACACCACACTAACCAGATTTAGAAATTTCAAACATTTAGATAATATTTCCACTTAGGAGACAATCCTTGTGCAAACTAAAATATTAACATAAGAGACCCTAATCACTCTATATGACATAATGAAATTTAACTATTTTAAGTCCTTTAGAAGCTCTAACAATCATAAAGAGTGTAGATGTTTAAATTAAGTAACACAAAATATGCTCAAGAGATCTAGGAGAGAAAACTGGGTATAAGAAAAGTTCCAACAATAATCTACTAGTGTATCACACCAATACTTGAGTAACTACTTACGAAAACAACTTGCACTTATCTTTCCCAAGGACAAAAGGGAACAAACATCAACAGGGTTTCCAAAGAGAAGAAAAAGACCTTCCAAAATTTCTTTCATATCCTTAACATATGTTGCCTATATTTACCAATAACCTAGGTCACCAAGGACTAAATCAGCACACAAGGAGGTTTCTTTTTCTAAAACAAACAAGAGATAATAATTTCTCTAAACAAACCACAAGTAACACTTGGTTGAGCTATGAGGCAACAAAGGTGTAACAACCCAAAACTCCTACAAGGAAAAGCACATATTTCTATGACCAAGGAAGTACTATGCAACTAGAACACATCACTATCAAAAAGGTGTTTCAAAAATCTGGGTGGGTGGCAAAACTAAAGGTTCAATTATACATTGCACTAAATACACATAAATGTTACTCATTTTATAAACCAAATACTAAGTCAAAAGTTGTAGTTTCACTTACTAAGAACTTTTCTTACAAGTTTTCTTAATTAAAAACTTCCTTCTATTATGACATGACATGTTTGCGTTATAAGGAGCACCAATAAGGTTGGCATGATATCTCGTCATTCTGTATAGGTGAAAAATTATTTGTTTTACTTCTAGGTAAGGTAAATGGAAAAAATTTATTTTTATTTTCCTATAGTTTAATTTCTTCTATTGACTACCCAAAGTTATAAAGCGAGGAACCATTTTCCTTTTTCTAATGTTCCAATTTACTTGTTAAGTTTCAAGTCCTAGCCCCTCAATTAGATTTTTTCATTATGATTAATTAATCATTTTACCAAATAGATTTTAATGAGAAGGGAGAGTTGAGAATGTCACATTATTACATTTATGGGAAAAAGACATAAATCAACATATCATATTTTTAATTCTAAGGAGACAAGAGACCATTCTGTAACACCCACAAAACGACACACCCAATCCACATTAATCCTCATAATTATCTAGGAAAATTTTCATGATTTTTATTTTACTTAGAAAACTACGATAATGATTTATATGTATAAATATTTTAATTGCATTAATCAAGGTTTAAGCTACAATATTTTTGTTTACTAAAATCTCACTCAAAAACTACTACACTCTATCAGTAGGTTACTAAGTTAGTGTTGTGGGCTGCTAGGTAGTGGTTATAGGCTATTAGATAGTTTTACAGGGGATTGGCCAATGGTTGTATGATGCTAGATAGTTGATGCGGACACTTTTTAGTGGTTACATGATGATAGACAGTTGTTGAAGGAACTGGGTAGTTCTTTGCAGAATCCTTTGGCGATTCTTTGTAAGGTACTAGATCGCTTGCTACAAACACCGGTAGTGGTTTGCACGCAAGCTAGACAGATTGTTGTGGGCACTAAATAGTGGCTGCAATCTACTAGATAGTTGTCATGCGACCGAGAAGTGGCTACAAGTTGGTACATAGTTGTTGTGGGTAATAAGTAGTGGCTACAGTTCTAGATAGTTGTTGCGGCAATGGGTAGTGGCTACAGTCTGCTAAACAATTATTGTGGGCACTTTGGACATTGGTTATAGGTTGTTAGATAGTTGTTGTGGGCACTGAGTAGTGGTTGCAAGCTGCTAGATAGTTGTTGCGGGAATCGGGAAGTGGCTACAAGTCGCTAGATGGTTGTTGTGGCACTTTGGACATCGCTACGCACTACTAGATAGTTTTGCTTAACCGGACAAAGTGGCTGTGAGGCTCAAGGATAGAAGCCATGGGCATTTTCATTATTTTATTAATTCATTCTCATTTTTCTCTATCTTTTTCTTTTCTTTTTTTCTTTTACATTAATATTGTTAATTAAAACTCGTTCCCTTATTTTCCATGCATCCCATCCATAAATAGTTTTATTCTATTTTCCCAAAAAAATTATGATTGAATTAATTATATAAATTTTAAATCATATAGTTTTAATGAACTCCTTACGTTAACTTACCTAGAAGTAACAAAATTTAATTTATTTATTTAGATTATCCCAATAAGTTAAATAATAAATTTAACACCCTTTATATATATATATATATATATATATATATATATATATATATATATATATAATTTCTTTATTACCCTAAGAAAATAATTCCAATGTACATGTGCTAACACATTTACTTATTTGACCCATAATTTAAACAAAAATGTCACATAATAATCTAAACTCACCATGGCCCATGGATAAAACCCCTCTGAAGATCGTGGCTTATCTCAAGATTTACATGTTGGGTTGTTATGATATTTAAAGGGTTTTTAGATTTATATGTTATAAGGAATTTGTTCAATTTTTGTAAACCCCAGGAGGTATTTTAGGAGAAATAAATTTTCTAAAATTGGTATAATTTGATTCTTACATAGACTTTTTTAGATTAAAACTCAAGCTCAATATCATTGGCATATCTATAGATTTACATGATGGGTTACTTTGAGATTTAGAGGTTTTGTAGATTAATATTTTATAAATGAACTGTCTAAATTTTAGAAAAATCTAGAAGATATTTAGGAGAAATAAATTTTCTAAGATCACTATAATTTGATTCTCACATAGGCATTTCAAGGTTAAAACTGCTCGAAAGATCATGGCATATCTTGAGATTTACATGTTGGGTTATTATGATATTTAGAGGGTTTGTAGATTAATATGTTATAAATGAATTGTCCAAATTTTAGAAAAACCCAGAAGATAATTTAGGAGTAATGAATTTTCTAAAATCACTGGAAGTTGATTTCTATGCTGAAATTTCTAGATTTTTGCATGCAACTTTGAAGCAGATTTATAATTACTTCCATCTTTCCAATGAGTCATATATTTCGATAAAACAACATTTACAACAAGGATAAGAGATTTTTTTCTTTTACATTCATATATTCCTTTACAAGCAACTTTTACATTCCTCACTTTTCCCAAATCTTCATAATCCGATATACAACCAAGTAGAGCTCTTTACCATACAATTTTACAAGATTTCATTACATGCTTTACAAATTTTTATTGTAAACAATGAGATAAAAGATTGAATCATATACAACCAAAGGCTATCGACAAGCGAAACTTCAAGTCTTCAATATGCATGTCCTCTTCACTTTGGTAGCTCCAAAACTTGATTTCTTCAAACATCATAATGGAATCAAAAAACAAGGAAGGGGAGTAGGTGACGATATCCTCCTATTGGTATACAAATTGATTCTCCCTTGGAAACCGAACCACATCACATATTTAGAAATAATTTTAGAGACGCAGACAGATCATATTATGAGTTGTTTTGTAGTCGAGAAAGGGATTTGTCTAACTCTTTGTCACTCGGGCATTGGAAAAGCGATAGCACCTTCATTAAGGATTTGATCTATCCTCACTTTTTTAAGCCATGCCTTTCGACTAAGGTTAGAGGACCCGTTTTGTAACCTTTTTGGTGAAGGAGAATGAAGATATCCTTCGTTGCACAAATTTGAAAGGAGTCTCATGTATGACAAAAATAAACATGTGACCTTCTTCGCACCCAAAATCCCAAGGTCATGTTGAGATAGTCGGTGTAGAATTGAAATGGTAGTGAAATTGATGGCGATTATCAAGCTAATTAGGCAACCTTATGTCTTTGACATGCAATAATGGATTCTATGAATCTAAGGAAAAGAATTCTCTCTTGACCTCGAAAGGGTGTAGTGGTACGATCCAATATGATAGCTACTCGAGACTCCAATCAATATCTAGTTCTTCCGAGATTCTATTGATTGGTTGCAAATCACGTGAAAAGTAACTCCACGCACCTTATATGGGTTCCTAGACAAGGTCTTGGAAATTGAGACAAGAGGTGTAGTGGAGCTATAGGAACTAAGGGTGATTTTTGGTCTCATCTTGAAAGTATTAGCCTGATCGGATGCTATATTTAAAAATGAAAATTCCATAAGAATATCAAAGTGGAAGCGGTGAAGACATGAATACCAATGTGCATAAGCTAGTATCAATATCTAACTAATTACCAGGCCCGTTAGGTTATGGGACTTGTGGGTCACAACCAAATACTCCTTGAGGTTGAGGCCCATGTATGGTCATGTATGTAATCAAATATTATTTCTAGGAGCAATCCAAAATTCGTAGGATTGACTAAGCAGCTATGTTAAAGGTCTCTAACCTGTCTTATTTTCTTAGTGTCTATGGCAAGTGTACGTAAGGATCAAGTTAAGCAAAACTTGTGTCAATGTTAGTTATTAGCTCGCTCATTGGGTTGTGGGAACAGGGGATCGCAATCAGAAGTCTTTTTCTGTTGCAGACCATTGATGGTCATGCAAGCTGAATTGATTTGTTATCGGTAAATAAACTACCTATCAAAGGAAATCTAGCCTATGTTTTTAGTGTTTTCTCAATATATTAGAAGAAAGTAATAAAACTAGCTAATCTAAAAAACTAATTAAAACAAACAATTAGCCAGATGTAGCTAATTATTTGTGCGATGTGTGTATTGTAAACCTAAGATCTATTCTAATTCAAGAAAAATCCTTCCAACCCTACTCCTCAGTGAAGAACAAAGAATGGCTCTAACAGCTATTGTTCCCTCATAACTTCCCGACAATGTTGAAGAGAAAATTTCCTATTGATATGATCTACTTGTAATTATCTAGCTAATTTAAATGAACTGTTTTCTCTACTCTATTTGATATGAAATTGAAAATTTGCCGAAACAAAGAAAACAAATACAAAACTCCAACCCGAAAGAACAAGAGCTTTGGCAAATCAATTAGTATCGTGATGCCTGTCCCCTCGATTCTTTCCTTTCTTTCTCTGAGTGTTCATGTGAGTCCAAAGGATTGGGAATGTAAAGAACAAAAGCAAGAGGATGGCACTTGAGTGATGCAAGCTCGGAAGTAATTTGGACACAATGCAAGTAGAAGAGAGATACCGCAAGAGATCTAAGATTGGCTATTTAATTCCTACCGAGATTATGGCAGCACAACAATGCAAGATACACATTATTCTCAGGCCCTTTTTCTTGAATACAAGCGTGGAATATATAGGAATGGTGGATAGGAGGTTACTTCATGCACAAGGCAATGAAGAGGTAGTTCTACCGATTAAATCTTTTTAAAAATACAAGGAGCCAAGAGAACCAAGCAAACAAAGCTATTTTTAGAAAATTCAGTTCATGGATGCGCTCAAAAGCAAACTTAAGTCAATCGTTGCATGTAATGTTATGCATGAAGATTCTAGTAAAAGTGGGCAAGACCACCACCCTACGTAGGGCGGTGATTTCAAGACCGCCACCCGGAAGGGTGGTGGTCCCGAACTAAAGGCCAAAATAAGCACCTTGAAAGAAATGGTGATATGGAAAATGCATGAAAAAGTTAAGTAAGGATATCTAGGATACAAATATATATTAGACTAGGTTTTTAGAGCTTGAATATCTTCTTGGAAGGATTTTAAATCATCACTGGGACTTTTGCAACTATTTTCCCGAAAATGTAGCACGTGTAATTTTTGGTGCATACATATTACCCCCTCGAAGAAGCGTCTCAACCATGAAAGAGGTGTGAAACGTAGATTCTAAGTATGGTGTTCCCGAAATGGGGAGTTAGAAGCTATACCTGACACTCCCGTGTGTCGAAATATCACCGTCTAAACTCCTGCTACCTACAAGAGAAAAAGAAGACTCAAGTGCAGATAAATAAAATTTTGAGAAATAAACACTAAATTAAAATGACAAGAGGAATTAACATTTACGTGAGGCTGTAGAAATATACCTGCACCAATGCTCCAACCCTATAAACAAACACACTCAAAATGAAGTTCAAAATAATATATATATATATATATATATATATCAAAACAAAATCATTTCTCAATTCATTTGTGCATTGTTGATTTGGTTAGTTTGATTGATTTAGAGCTCTGGATTTATGGTGACCATTCCTAATGAGAATATTGTCATTACATTCATGCTGAGATCATAAACATGCCTCCGTGAGCGGGAGATTGACCAGCACACACTCTCTAGTTTGGTATTTCCTCCTTTGTCTTTTTATACATGAAAAGCTAAAATGTTGAAAAGTTCACCTAGGGCCGGAGATTTTAAAAAAATTGTCTTGAGTGGGTCTTTAGCGGTGGGGCGCTGTAGGGCATGCTTTTATTTTGTCAAAAATGGTCAATTTCAACATTTTTGGTCATTTATAGGGTTAAGGGCGCGTTTTAAAATTAGTGACTACCACCTAAAGTAGGGTGGCGGTCGCGAGAATCGCCACCCAAGGTAGAGGGGGTCCTTGAACCACCACCCTAAATTGGGTGGCGGTTCTAGATAGAACGTCAAAACATGCTTGAAATTTGACCTTTTCTTGAATTTTTTGAGAGTTTATTATGTTTTTGAGGAGCTTATCATGTGTTGTACTTTACTTACTTGCTCTTTTCTCGTGTTTTGGTGGATGCGGAAGAAGGTGGAGTACATATGCTGAAGCAAAGAGAGAGTGTGTGATTGGATCATTGGGATTTTAGATCACCGACCTTGGATTAGACGGATTTTTACAAAAGTGGACGGGCATCTAGCGGATAGCACAGTGCCCATGTTGCTCCTACCAAACATTTTGTGTGACTTATTCTCTTTACGGATGTGGACCTAAATAATTTCTAGTTCCCAAGTGTTAGGGGGACTGGACTATCACTATGGAGGATGTATACCACATTCTTGTAATCTTGGTACTTGGTAGGATACTAACATTGGTTACAACAGTGGTCCAAGGCCATGATGACATATCAAGCTACATACATGGGAGATGCTATTATATCCTCTGGCTCGAAGAAGGGAATGAAGGTTTGGTCTATTGCTACTATTCCCATTCCTATCCTTTGAAGAGCCACCATGGCTATCCTATCCTCGAGACCAACCAGAACAAGGGAGGAGATACATTTTTATACTTTTGGGACCCCATCATTGCACACAAATCGAGGCTCATGGCCATAAGTATGCAGGGAGAATATATTCTTGGGACCACATACCATGACTTATACAAAGTTGTCAGATTGCAGGGGCCTGGAGCCACCCCACTCAAGCTTATGAGTAAGTTCTATGAGCGTATCATCCCGTATGGCAGGGGGTACATGTATGAGATCTAGAGGTCATTTCAGAAGCTAGATGGATAGGCATGTTAGTGCTTTGGACACCACATTAGTCAGTGGCCTCCCTGACTACAACAGACATGACCACCACACCCTATCAGGACATGGTAGGGATATGGGGTGAGGATACTATGATGATGGAAGCTTCCTCTTCTATGAGCTAGCTAGTCGATAGAGTTGGGAGACTAGAGATTCATCCCTTTGACCTGGTACCCTAGTAGTTTTGTCTTCCATACCCAATCACGCTTCCTTTAGTGATGCCAATTTACAAAACTATTCAGGAGGAATGCAGATGTTCTAAAGGGGATCTTAGTTTGACAATTTTTACCCCGGTGTGCATATCGTAGTTAGGCATGTAGTCCAGGCTTGACGGGAAGCTTGTGCTCCTCAAGCACCCTTACTTCAGATTAGGGTGGATCCGGCTCACGGTGGGGAGGAGGATGAGCAGATCAATTTGGAATCGACTCGAGGAGGATGTAGGAGATGATATGGAGGGGGAGTCGGTCAGAGAGGAGGATGAGGGGGCAGGACCTTCAGAGGGGGCTGACAGTGACCATGAGTGGCATGATACTAAGGAGATCCTTAGAGCAACGTATGAGGAGGCAAGTGTGAATAGAGAGACTTTGGTCTCGGAGGAGACACTTGGAGGGGATGATGAGTCCTTGATTAGACAAGACCATGCCTAAATTCGGGGAAGCTCTCTGACCACCACCAAAGATCACCTGCTTGTAGTAGCCATTGATCCCACATGGATGCCCGGAGACTGAGTATGTTCAATACTCCTTTCTCAATTTTAGCTTTTGATTTCTACATGTTTAGCTTACCTTTATCTTTTGATTTATGTTTGGTGATTTTGTAGCTCACTATCTCTCTCTTTTTTGCAGTATCCACACATGAGTGGCGAGATCTCATTCATCGGGTATGTGTGGATACCCCGTTGATCCCCCTCGGTAGACTTGGGCCAATTTAACTACTTTGATTCATGGCATACCTTAGCCGTTGGCCAACATACCGATGTGATCGCTCTTATCCGTAAGGTTACGTAGATAGTGACCTCCCTTTGTACCCAGATAGTTGGATATGAGACTGGGTGAGCACCTGATGAGGTGGATCCATTCTCATAGCGAGACTATAGTAGTGGGTGCCACCTTGAGCAATTACATTATTCAGTCCATTCTACCACCGTCATAGCCGTAGCAAGAGCCATAGATGCATTCACATGCCATTTTAGAGATCCAACAAGGATTGGCATGTTGTTGAGCCTTTATTGCTTTGATTCCACTTTTTAACACTATACAATTTTTTTGTATGTGTTTCACCTCGTTGTGAGCATTTTTACCATGCCTAGCGCATGATGACATTGTATACAAACTTGATCTACTACGATATATACAAACTCTATTTTTGTTTAGCATTCCATTGTATCTGAGTTGACTCTCTTTGGCTTATCTCTCATGTGTACTCTAGATGTTTAGAATTTCCACTTTTTAACGCTTTTCAAAATGTATGCAACAAATGTGAGATGATAACATAATGATTTCTTTTTTAATTTCATAATGCTGATATATGATGATGCAAACATAATGTGATCTTAAACTTAGTTTTTTTTGTAATTTTTGGTACTTCATATTGTCTTGATAAAATTTGATAATATAATGATCCGATAAATGGATGTGCTTTCCCCACTCCTAACCCCACACAACTAGTAATATATAGGATCAACACCAAGAGTTAGAAAGGGAACAAGCTATGAATTTTTTTGAATGGTATGATGAGAAAAAGATAGAGGTTTGAGAGAACAAAATTAGGATGCTATAACCTTACCCTACCTCAAGGTAGTTCATAGTTTAGCATGTGAATTGCTTTGTAGTTTATATAGACTTGGATCCATAGATGGCCACTTGGTTGACAAAATCTAGTTTTTAGGGTTTTGAATTCTCTTGGAATTTTGAACATCTAATTCACTTTGTTTTGACTTAGGATTTCATAGTATTTGATTTAATTATTTATGACTTTCAAATTTGTCAAAGAGACCCCCTACACCTTGCCCCATGCTACCAGTAGGAAGCACGGGCTTATCACCATGGACAAGGCATAGGAGAGTAAGGAATTTCCTTCCTTTCCCAACCCTACGTCACTAGTAAGAGATGTAAGCTCAACACCGAAGGTTGGTAGGGAAAAGAAATGTGTAAAAATAATTTTATTTTGTTAATTTACATTTGACTTACTTATTTGGGAAAAATGTTTAGAATTCTTCTATTTCCAAGGAGATGTATGTGGGATAGAAGTTACACCATGAAGCTTCTAGAACATACCATGAACAAAAGACACCTATCCTAAGAAGAGACCAAAAGTAGAACCAAGTATGTAGGCCTTGGTATGGTTACTGTCAAAACTTTGTCTTATCTTGTTTGGATTGATAAATGATTCAAGAACAACTGATGATACTATGAAGGTTTAAAGAAACATGATTCAAATGTTTTTCCAATATCTTCAAGTTTTTAGAAATTTCTATAAGAATAAGCTCCTTGATCACACTTTTCACAAAATGAACGAACAGATGAAAATGCAATGCAGATGCAATAATGTACATATGAGAATGTTGATGGGTCATGTGTAGTACCTCTTTAGGTGAAGAGAATTTATGGATTCACTAAATTCCTCACCTTCTAGAGTACACAAGTGGAATGCACCATTTTTATAGTCTTCCACCACTCGATATGGACCTAACCACCTAGGTCTGAAATTTCTTCCCTCGCCGTCTTCTTGTCTATTCGGCTATCGAGTCCTAATACCAAATATCCTTCATAAAAACATGTGCGTACATTTTTATCAGTATTTATGAGCCATACGGTTAGTGTACAAACTATGTTGTTGGTCAATGTTTAGTCTAGCTTCATCGATACTATTTAATTGGGAGATTCGAAATTCTCGATAACCCTCCTCTCCCACGATCCCATGTAGTGAAATGCGGAGGCTAGGTATTTCGACTTCAAGTGGCAGAACTACCTTAGCACCGAATACTAAGGAAAAGGGGTTTCCCCCATTGGTGTTCTAACCAATGTTTAGTAGGCCCACAAGGCCGGAAAAACTTTAGGTGCCAATCTTGTTTATTCTCCTTAACGATTTTTAGAAGAATGGACTTTAAAGTCTTATTGGTAGCCTCAACTTGTCTATTAGCCTAAGGGTAGTAGAGAGAAGCCGTGTGATGGATTATTTTGAACTTTTTACATAACTCACACACCTCATCATTTTTGAAATAAATGTAATTATCAGAAATAATGACTGTGGCACCCCATACCTACAAATGATCTAGTTCAGGATGAACTTAATGATTATAGAGCCATAAACAGTGGTAAGGGGCATGGCCTCTACCCACTTGGTAAAGTACTATGTGGTTGTGATTATGAAATTATGGCCATCTCGTGATGAGGGAGAGAATTTCACTATTAGATGTAGGCCTTAAGTGGAGAAAGGCCATGGAGTTGCAATTGGTCAGTAAATCTTGTGCCGATATGTGGATCTCATGGGAAAACTCTTGACACTTGTGACATCTATGCACAAACTCTACCACGTCATGCTCTAGGGTGGGCCATAAATAGTTCGTCAATGTATCTTCCGGGAAGTGGCATGGCTGCCTGACAAGTGACCCCCACATACCCCACTATGTGACTCATAAAGAATATTTTTGGATTCTTTGGCATCAACACATCTCGCAACATTCTGTCAAAGGCTCTACAATAAAGCACATGTTCCAGGATAATGTACTTAGCGGCAATGATGCGTAACCACCTTCTTTGTTGTGACATTTCCCCTTCTGGGTATGTGTGGTCCATGATGAAATTGATAATGTCAATGTACCAAGGGCATACAAAGATAGGAGGCCTGGTTTCAACAAAATATACACACTCATCGGGAAATTCCAAATCTACCAAATCACCCCTGTCTAATGGATTATCAGCCAACCAATCTACAATGATTTGACCCTTAATGGATTTTTGATTTACAAACGTTAACTCAAACTCACCCATTAACATAATGAAATGCCCAACATTTTAGACAAGGATCCCTACCCGAGGAATGTCCATGTAAGTGGTTTGACTTGATGATGACCCTTGTTTCTTAATTGAGCATGTAATGTCTTAAATGATTAGTGGCAAAACTATGGCAAGACACTCTTTTTATTCCTACATGTAGCGTGTCTCATAATCAAGTAATGTCCGAATGATAAAGTAAATTACATGTTCCTGCTTATCGTCATCCTCTTGAGCCAACATATAAGAAAGAAAAATTTCTGTAGCCTACGAATATAAGATCAAAGGGTGATCTGACCTAGGTGGCATTAGCATGGGAGGGGACAACAAGAATCATTTAACTGCCTCGAAGGCCTCATCACATTCCTCCTTCCAATCAATGTTATAATATTTCTTCAACAAATTGTTTATTGGATGAGTGGCGAAGGTCAATTCAGGGATGAACCTTCGATTGCACCGAGTTTCCCAAGAAAATATCTAATACCAGACTCATCTAATGGCGGAATCATTTCTAACACACTGCCCTAGATTTTGGTCGGGTCCACATCAATCCCTCGTGAAGATATAATGTAGCCCAGAAGCTTACCACCTGTTACACTAAATACACATTTTTCTCGGATTCAATGTGACACCATACTCAATCAAGCATGAGAGAATGATATGAAGCACCTTATGGGTGATCACAGCACTTCTTGGCCTTGGCCAGTAGGTCATCTACATAGGATTCCAAAATTTTATGAATAAAATCATGGAATATGTAGGTCATTTCTCGTTGGGATGTAGCACTAGCATTCTTATGACCAAATGGCATGATGACATAACAATAAGTTCCCCAAGGAGTTATAAATGTAGTTTTAGCTTGATCCTCGGTAGATATTTTGATTTGATTATATCCCAAAACCCATCCATGAGAGACAACAATTCAAATCTAGTTGTTGCATCAACGATAACATCAATGGATGGTAGCAGGAAATCATCCTTGGACAAGCCTTGTTAATGTCCTGAAATTCTATGCAAATACGGATCTTCCCATTCTTTTTGAGAATGGGGAAAATGTTAGATACCCATTGTGAATAATCGACGATTGATAAATCCTACCTGGAGAAGCTTCATTACTTCTTCTTTTACCATAAGGGCCACCTTTGGCTTCATAGGTCTTGATTTCTACTTAATTGGTTTGGTGTCTGGCTTAGTGATGAGATTATGAACTACGATGTGTGGTGTAATTCCCATCATTTTTGTATAACTAAATGCAAAGGCTTTCTGATGTTCCTTGAGGATTTGGGTATGAATTTCTACTTCCTCTGGAGTTAAAGAGGACCCTAATTTTAAGATTTGTGTTTCCTCCTTCGTTCGATGTTTATAGCAATCATTCCCTCGATCAAGGAGGTTTTACCTCATCAAACTCGGAAGGGCTGGAGGCAACTCCAAATCCCCTTCTTCTTCTACCTCGTAAATCTCAAGATCTTTTCCCGGAGAGGACTCAATCATTGGATTCCCAAAATAAGAAGAGGAATGTGGAATTAGGGAAAGGTCTACCTCTTGACAGGTAAGATGCAACTTCACCAAAGCATTTAAGTAACTTAAGGTGGAATCATCCCCATTAACGTGTTCGAAGAGTCAAGCTAATCGTCAACTTCCACATATGTCAACATTGACGTTACTGGCATGTTGAGAATCAAGGATTCAGCGCGGAGTGAAACCGTGAAATTGGTGTCCTCTAAATCACTACTTGGGGTGAAGTGTGAGGTGGAAGTCACTATAGATTCTTCCAAAAGGTTCTGTTCACACCGAACTACCTTAATTGATATAAATTCAAACCCCTTAGTTAGGCCTAGTAGGGCAGTTTTATAGAGTTGTAAGTGTTCCACCCTAGTCTCATATACCTCGGATATCTAATTTATGACTAGATGTGAATCACCCAACACCCTAATATTGAGGATTCCCATTCTCTTAGCTACAATGAGACCTAATAGGAGAGTCTCATACTCACCCCATTGTTTATGCAAGAAGATAAAAACCTTCCTTCAGAGAAGTAAGGATCAGCATGAGCCTCGGTGTCGAAGCAACAATTGGCCCCATGAAAATGGAGGGTCCGGTAATTACTCAGAAAGACGGATGTTGAGTCACCCTTTTTAAGTTATCCTTTTATCTCAGTTACATCCACCATGCAAACCTCATCTATTGGAAGGGAACCAAGTCCCAAAGCATGTCCCATACCCATGGAATCAAAGGGGATAAGGATAGGAAAATCCTTTTCTAATAGTTCAACAATATTTTTGTAGTTCCTAACGATACTATCTCTACAACAAAATTTTCATCCTTGAATGCTGGAATACCCTCGATCAAACCTGTAACTTCTAATTCCATTGTGGGAACCAGATTTTCATATGGTATCGCACTTGCCACTTGTTAAATTGGTTTATCAAAAGATTAAATTGAGAGGACCCATAGATTTTTCTTCAAGTTGGCTAGATGTATATCAAAGGGCTTTAGATCACCTTGAGTGACAAATACTTTCCCTAAATGTAAGAATCTTACTTCTTGGAATAGGGTAGAGGGATTGCTTTCATGTGGTGGATCCAAGGATGGCTAAGGATCATATTATAGTCGGTTTCCCAATCTATAATATAAAACTCAGTAAGCATAGTCTTGGGCCCAAGAGTGACTGGTAATACTATGGTTCCGATCGATGTTTCCTTGAGACTATCAAAGCCCCTCAAGGTGTTTCATCTTGAGGAGTAATTAGTCTCCCCATATCCTAACTTTTGAAGAAAAGAGAAGGGGACTATATTAACCACTACCCCATCATCGATCATTTCACGTTTCACATAGTTTTTGTAGATCCAAACCTGTAAAAACAAGGTCGGATCACCTCTATGAGCTATTTCAACATCCGTAGGCATCTTGCTTATGTCAAATACAAACCCAATATCCCTTTCAGGTTGCCCTAGAGGGAAAATGTCAAAATCTATATGGTGTATCTATGCCTCTGGCGGAGGGGTAACGTTGGCCAAATGGCTGAGACCAAGCACTTCAAGAGAGTGGCGTGATGAGTAGGGGAATTCTTTAGTAGATCTAAAAAGGAAATGTGAAAAAGGTCTTGGTTGGGTGATCATCAAATCATAAGCTCCTACTAGCTTTCTTAACGTGTCATTAACACTATCCGACACAACCTTGGATAAATTAGGATTAGCTATAAAGAATAGTCTCTGGCTCTTGTTGCTACATTAATTTAGGGTTCAATGTCTAACTCAACCAAACCTACAATCTTCATTTGTTGATGACCATCCAAAGGAGGTGTTGCTGTGGGTTTGATAAAGTTAAGGCTTCGTGATCATGAGTCCCTATTACATTACCTTTATTCAAACCATTAGGATCCATTCTATCATCCTCTGCATGCGTGGGGAGAGGATCATTGAAGACTCCCAATGGTGTGTTCTACGGAGACACTAGTCCCATAGAGTTGTTTTGACTAGGTGAAGTTGGGTTGGGCAGAAACGTGTCGAAAAATAATTGTCTTTGGTCTTCTCGGAAAATGGTACAAAAATTATTACAATCATGAGTTCTTGTGTCATGCCTGCTGCACTCCTATGCAAATAGTAATATAGGTGAAGATCGTAATCCTAGGGCCTTTTGTTTGTTTCTTGTTGTGGTCTCAAACCACGAATGTTGTTCGGTTGTTGATCATTATAATTAACACTTTAGAACCCTTGCCCTAGTTCTGGAATTTGTTGGGGTATTGACTAGGGCTTGGGGTCGGCATTTGTCTTTTTGGCTGAGGTTGTTTCTTGTTGTTAAGAATGATTAAAATCCATAGCATTTACCGATGGTGAGAAATTTATGTTTCTTTGATTGTTTCAATGTTATCGCTGCCATTATTTTTTTATTCGTTGCACCTATACCAAAGTGGGATTAACAAAATTAGGCTTTTTGTGTCAATTACACCATTGGTCATGACTCCATGATTCTTATTAAGGATCTTTGATCCTTGATTGTTATTTGTATTGTTGGAGTAACCAAGAGTGCTTTGAGAAAACTAACTTCCCTTTTTGCTTCGTAGTTCTTACGACCACTTTCGATGACATCTTGGTCGATCGGAAGAGCACCCTATAACACCTACCCATAGCTCCTTAGTGGGAAATTTTGAACCTATTCCTTCATCTCTCTGTGAGGGAGTGAAGGAACACATCACAAATTTCCATTTGATCCATATCTGGAGCACTTGCAAGAGAGAGAGAACATGTCGTCACCTCTAAATGAAGTGGGCTCTGATTCATTATGTTCTTTTTGATATGAAGAAATTCACCGATTCTTGTTCACAAAAGCTTGTTCACAAATGAAAGCTTTGATAAAATCTTACACGAGTTGTTTGAACGAGTGTATTGGGCCTATAATATCCTATAATACAAGTCGAGAGAAATACCTTCAAGTGTCTTAGGAAAATCTTTGCAACGATCGCATCCCATGGGAGAAGCTCTCGAATGGACATTGCATAAGCCTTGATTTGGGAATTTGGATTGTTCTCCCCTTTGAAATTTGGGAGATCACACAAAGGTCTCCGAAGCATGAGTATCCAAATGGAGAAATATAGGGGTTCGTTGACATATTCAGAATAAGTCCTCATTGCATATGTTTCCGCCATTAAAGACCCTTTTGGGGAGGCGGGGAGGCTGCATTGGTTGTTGAAATGGGACCACGTAGACATTTGGTGGGGTGAATGAAATCCCTTGTGGTTTTCCATATGGACACAGGTAGGTTTACATGTCCCTTGTGGAGATTTAAAATACATGTGTATATAAGGGTTTGATTACCTTGATATGGAGCCAAGGCACAAAGCTAGGGAATGCCACATTTCGTACAGGTATAGTATTTGAGAATGTACTTTCCGGGTCTGGATCTGTTGTAGATCTCCATATGTGGCTTGAGGAGGCATACCCAAGGTACCCGTCCTGTTAACAAGTCCCCATGGTTTAGAGTATTCATGTGACCGTTATTCTGCGAGTCGATATTTTCCCATATTTCTATGGGTAGGAAGGAGCCATGCTTTCTGAAATATGATTTATATGTATTCATGCTGCAAGCTCTAACTCCTTGAATTTATCAACCAAAGCTGAAATGACATCGCTCATTAACGGGGTGTTACCTTTCTTATATACCTTTGGTTGAACCCTCGAGGTTGTTAAGGAGTATAATATCCCACTATGAATTATTCATAATGTTGCCACCCCTCATTGGTTGTATTGTCGGTTGTGGCGCTTTAGAATTATTGTTACGAGCGGGACATCAACTTGTCCTCGCAACTTTGTTGAAAGATTGGTTCATTTTTTGTAATTTCTACTCACTCCTAGCATATCGTGCTAAATACTCCTCATCAAGATGGGGAAGTTGATCAAATTGCATGGTAATGGACTATTGAAACAATACTCAAGGAGATGAACTTACCTCACCAGTGAATGTCATGTTATTTGAACTTGATTGTTCAAGGGGATAAGTCTGAGTGACTTAATCCAATTCTTCAATGTGTACAGAAGAACCAACATTGGTTCCCTGAAGCAGAGCATTTTGAGTGGATGATCGGTTGTCTACCCATGTTGAAAGTGAAGGTGATTGTTGTGGTATACTTGATTGGTAATAGTACATGTTGAAAATCGGGATGGGTCGATTGCACTAGTCATATCCCGACATATTTGGGGGTATAAGAATACCAGTAGAATAAAGGACAAATGAAAGTAGAAATGCTTAGAGACTAGCTCTTCACATTGGGTTCACCAATTTATGCGACATAAAATCAACACATGACCTTCTTCACACTGACTTCTCGAGGTCATGTCGAGACATCCGATGTAGGATTGAAATGGGAGAGAAAGTGATGGTGATGATCAATATAATTGGGAAAACTTATGTCTTCGACACACAATAATGGAATCTATGAATCTAATGCAAAGAATTCTCTCCCCGACTGAAGGGGTGTAATGGTATGGTTCAATATGATAGCTACTTGGAGACTACAATTGATGTCTAGTTCTATTGAGATTCTATTGATTGGTTGTGGAATACGTGGAAAGTTACCTTAGGCACCTCGTATGGGTTCCCGAGAGAGAGGTCATGGAAATTGAGACAATAGGTGTAGTGGAGTTACAGAACTAAGGGCAATTTTCTGGTCTCATCCGGAAAGTCTTAGACTTATCATCTGTTATATTAAATAATGAAATTTACGTAATAATATCGTGGAAATGGTGAATATATGAATATCGGTGTGTAAAAGCTAGTGTCGATATCTAACTGATTAGCGGGCCCGTTGGGTTGTGGGACCTATGGGTGATAAACAAAGACTCGTTGAGGTTGATGCCCCCGAATGGTTATGCATGCAATCAAATCCTATTTCCGTGAGAGCAACAAAATTCGTAGGGGCTTGATTAGCAACCGGTCAATGCATGGTGTTGTGTTCGACTTCTTGTCCCAAAAATGTGAGTAAAAATGGTAAATGCGCGTCATCCAAGGTGGGTTCATGCGAACACCCCCTTTGTGTGAACCCGTTTCACGTGAAGAGACACACCTGCCGTTATTTGATGTGTGTCGCAATTGATTGGTTCGCGTGAACATGTGGTTTGCGTGAACACTATTTGTGTGAATAGTGTTTTGCGTGACCCCCCCTATTTATACAGTGGAGGTGCTGCGGAGGAAATCATTTTCCTCCGCCCCACCTCCTTCACGCAAGCTTTGACCACTGCAGCCCACCACACCATCCGAGAGCCCACCACACCAGCCCGAGCCCACCAACGAAGAATCCTAAAGAACAATGAGCCTGTGTATGTTAGCAAAATTGTACCCATTTTTAGCAAAATCGTAGCCATTAAAATACTTTTTTTTTTTGCAAAACCCGGCTAGTTTTTTTTTGGTAAAACCCCATTTTTCTCCTAGAAATGAATTGAATGTGAAGGTCAACTCTAAAAATACTTGATTGGCCATTTTGTATGCTACATCCTTGTTACTTGTAAATTGTCTCTTTGAGAAACTCGAGGGCAATAGGATATTTATACCCTTTCATTATGTACATCCAATCGCATAATAAAAGTATTCTTTTACCGAGTTCGAGAGAAACTTGTTTTGTACAATGGACGATTGTCTGTAGTTTCAAGCTAATTTTATCTAGCTTTATTTCTATTAGCTTTGAACTACGACTAAGGAATAATTTATATGGTTGTTACTTACATTTTTCCAAGGTCCTCTTGGTTGCCCCCATTGTTCAATGTATATTTTTGAAGGGCTTCTTTTATGTGCTGCAAATTGTAACATAAAGGATCTTTTTAGTTTCTAGAAAAATGAGTATATTGTGTAGCTCACAGCTACCTATGCCATACTAAGATCCCAATAGTGGCATAATTGTTGATTGGAGCCGAGATTGCAGAGTGCACTACCATAATAATGCATATCATGGAGATATTCCATTTTCACAAACCTTAATACTACTGCCACTGCTAGGAAGCTTTGCATATTTCTTCTGCAATATCTATTTTAATGTGCCTTTAGGGTTGCTTCAAAGCTTCTAGATAAGATAATATAAATATAAATAAATAAGAACTCATTGGTAGTAGTTTCCTCCTAGAACTCGTTGGCTGCATGTATGCCTACACTTGAGAAGCACATGCTTTAATGATATCAATGAACTTTCAGATTATATTCTTGTATCCAGTAGCATCTAGAGGTTTTAGATAATGTATTGTAGTGATATTGTAAGGCACTATCAAAAACAATGTTGACAGAAGTAAGGATGGGAAATGTGACGGGAACAGGGTCGAGGAGGTTTGGTGTACAAAATGTACACACACTCATGTTTACATGAAATTACATTTTTTTAGGGATTTATCATTAACACGTATTGCTAATGGTTCAAATTTCATAAAAGGTTAGGCACGGCTATCATCTTTCAGCAAAAACATGCTCATACATGTTATGTTTATCAGTGTTGCATACTGATAGGTTATAATTGGATGACAAACATAAATAATAGAACATACAGAGTTCAAAATTTTAAGCACAGAAAAACAAACATTAATAAGAAAAAAAGGAAAAGTAAATTTCAGTCATATGAGTTAAATAAGATAATGCCACATCAATAGTTACATAAATAAGTATGAAGCAACACTTAATATTGTCTACAATGTCTAATGATGAAAAGGGAAAACAATCAAGTAATAAAATTTAAAAATGACTCAATGTCTGATAAGAGGGACTTACCTTTCTTCTGTTGAAGTTCAGCACATGGAACATTGCTTCTTTGGGCCAGAATAGCATGGGAATGACCCACAATGGTAGAAAACTGTTGCTAGAATGGGTAGCATTTTTCAGTCATCAAGAAAAATATTTCTCAGTTAGAGAAACTTGATGGATGGCTGAGAAACAACCATTTCATTGGGCAACATATTTCTCAGCCTGAGAAATGGTAACATTGGCCAGAGGTTACATTTCTTCTAACAGAAGTAAAAAATGTCTATCTTTGTAATAAAGTGGTTTTCAATTTGAGCATTTATTCAGAAGTATCTAAGTTCCTTAAGATTTCGTCATGGAAGTTGTAATTAGATGGTTGATTATGGCACTTTTTGTGATCAATGATTCGTCATAACAAGATTTTCTTGTTTGTGATCTTTGGTGTTTTATGGTATAGGCGACGAATTGATCTCTCCTTGCATGTGCAAAGGAACTCAACAATTTTTTCATCGTTACTGCCTTGATCACTGGCGCTCAGTCAAGGTGTGTTATTTCATCATCTTGAATTTCTCTTGTATTTTTATCATATATTGAAGGTTTTAAATTTTAATGAATGAAAGACTATTTATAACTGGGATTTATCACATAACTGTTGTGGTGTCCAGGAAGGTTTTGCATTCTCACACTGTACAACCTGTAAAGCACAGTTTCATCTGCGGACTGAAATACCAGAAGATTACTCTTGGCGTAAGCTTAAGTTTAGGATTTTTGTTGCACGTGATGTCCTCCTTGTGTTTTTGGCAGTGCAAACTGTAAGTACTCGATCTTAGTTGTTCCACTTTGTCAATTCTTAATCTCGATGTTTTTTCATGTTGGATTTGTGTGTGCAAGCCAACACTTTTTGGGAATCTGTTAATAGTTGCAGAAACAAAACTGTTAATCCATATTTTTTTGTATATGTCCCTGGTTTGTTTGATTATGGACACACTTACATTTGGGTTTGAGCTGTTGTGAAATCAGTGTTGCAAATTAGTAGGAGGTTTTAAATATGAAATGAAATGAATTTATATTTATGCCCACAAATGACCAAAAGTAAGTCAATGGACTTGAGAATACATTCAGTTACAATAGAAAGTGCTAGGCTGAAAGGACCATAGGATCAAAGACTACCTAAATAAAAAGAACAAAAGTATCAAAAACAAATGTGAGAAGGGGTAAACCCAAAGCAGTGAAGCCCCAACTCATGCGGTTAAGTGCTTCTTTACTAATTTTAGACTAGTTTTCTAACAATAATTTCGTGTTCAGCCTTACAAGGCACAAGGTAAATATTGCTTTTAGATCACGACTTTCGTGGCTAAGTCGAATGCTAATTTGGCCCAACAGGATTTCTTTCTATTTACTTTATATATTGTTCAATTTTTTTATCCTTTATTTTTGACTTCGTGATTAAGTTCGGAGAAAATGCAATCTTAATCAGGAACCTACACCTAGAGAATAGAAAATTATTTTTGTACCAGAAGTTAGTCCGGTTATAAAGTTAAAGAGTCAGTTCAATTAGGACATTAGAATTAGTGCAAGCGAGAGATGAGGAGTGATCATTTTGCATAGATAAAAATAGGGATTCGAGATGGTTGGGACCTAGGAGATTGTTTGCGGGCACATGGGAACATTTTATTTATAACTTAACGGGGGTTTCTATTAGGGCCTACACCATAACCATACAAAAAAAGATACATTCTTTTAGCTTTTGAACGACCGGGATAGGAATGTTACCCTTGGAAGTTCATTGAGGACGAAGGCCACCAAATGATAAAGCTTGTGCAATGTCATATCTTGTGTTATTTTGTATAAGAGAGAGAAAATGTAATGCACTTAGAGTAAGAAGAAAGATGAAAGAGTTTAAGAAACCGTCCATAGAAGGTTGATTTTGCAAAGAATATATTAGTGCAATATCTTGTTGTTTTATATAATGGAAGTCTTGATTCCCTACCCTCTTATGCATTGCAGTTTTGATTAGTGTCCGTAGTTTCTATAAACAAGCATAGTTGAGATCGCATGCATAGTTTTAGTTTGTACTCATGTTTTGTCAAATGTATAACATAACTAATTTGTAAATAGACATAGCACAAATGAGTCCATGAGTAGAATAACCTTACTAATTTGTAAATATACATAACACAAATACATACCATAACCTTACTTGCAGAACAATTAAAAGAAAATAAAAGGCAATGAAAAATACGTGAACATTCATTTATTATTAAGGAATTTTCTTACTTAATTACTAGAAATAAACAGCTTCCTTGAAATGTAAAGTTGATTTATCCCTGATTTTGTATACAAACACTGTGATGACATCAATAATAGATTACAAATAATTTCAATGTTTTTGTGATTTTTAAGCATGCATAAGTGGTCAACTTTTACATGTGGAGATATAGATGCATTAGACATGTCTTTTACCGATGTGTTTTGTTGTTTAAAATTGGATTGGTGTTCTATTTGATTGTGCTAATTCTGTATCATATGCACAAAAATTGTGTTCCAGGGAAAGGTGAATCCCACTCAATGTGAGGCTTTGATAATGGTTTATGCCCAAGTAAACTTACATTCTCTTCTAGAAACATTGCTTTGACTTTAAGATCATCTAAATGTACTCAAAACTTTTCATTTCTCGAACTCTGCAACATCACTTGGTATATTTTTTTTTATTATTGGCAAATAGTTTTTTGAAAGGGACTATACCCTTGAGTACAAGAGAGGGCCTAGGAGCCAGAATAGGAATGAAAATCAGAGAAAAAAGGATCAGAATCCAAGTATGACAATGAAGCCCAAAGTAGCCAAAAATAGCTACCCAAACAAGACAAAACAACAAAAATCTGCACAAAAGTAGCAAAGAAACCGCAAAAAAAACAACAAAAAAACAAACAAGAGCAGCTAAAGCACCTACAACTACTTCTTGGTAGCTTTGTCGATGTTGGTTTTGATGTTCTTCTAGGATCTGAACATTCCCAAAGTTGTCATGTGGGCAGCGTCAGTCTTATCCAGCTGATCAATGGTCCTTTTGCTTTCCTTATCATTGCCCCAAAGTGTTGCCGGAACTCCACTGAGATTGGAGACACTTCTGACATGCTGCTCAATGAACTCCTCAATCACACTAAAAATGGCCATATTGTAATCATGACGAGTTTTGGCCTTCCCTAAATGGGAGTCTAAGGAGTTCAGCTTCTTGTAGATATCTTCAATCTGGCTGTTATCAATATCCACCTCCTCCTCCTTCTTCCTCTTTCCTTTCTGTTTTGCCAAGTTCTTAACCTCATCCTTCAACAGCTTCATTTCAGCTTCTAAGGCATCCAGCCTTTTTGTAGAGCTCTCCATATGCACATCTCGGGGACTAGCACTGCTAATATTCAGGAGGTCATGTGCAATTTCAATTTCATGAGGGCCCTTCCCCGCAGCAAGAGTATCGAGGTTAAGCCTTCTAGATGCCCTGGTGACTGGTCTGGCCGAGGTGGAAGCGAAGTGGGGCGGGAGCAGTAGTAGGGGAATGGAAGATGAAGCCTGGATGACTAGCAGGGTGTGATAGTAGTGGTGGTGGGGGCAGAGAGTGGAGAAATGGGGCTAGCAGCAGCAGAACCCTGGCAGAGGGGGAACAGAGCTAGGAGAGGAAGGGAGACCAGGATACCTAAGAAGACAAAATTTATGCAGCAGCAAAATAAGCCCCTGGTGTAAAGGAACCACCTGGGTATGCTTTTGAAACTCCAAAATGGAGCGCTCAAGAGAGTTCAACAAATAATGGGGGAAACAAACCAAGCGATTCCTATGGAAGTGGTTGAGAAAGATAAGGTGCTTAGCAGGTATGGTGACAAACCTCCCTTCCAAAGAAATGAATCGTATCATCATGCGAGTAACCTCATCATAAGGCGAGGGATCGAGCTAACAAGCAGGCCACGGTAATATAGATCAGCTTCTCAGATCCTTCCACAAATCTCCTCTCTTCAACATCTCTGTCGACCCTTTTGTTAAAAAAATGGTAGCCCTCCATGCTAAGACCGGTCGCTTCAGCAATAAGCTCCTCGTTGACCAAGATCTTCTGCCCCCCATATTCCATAGTCCGCTCCTTCCAATCCTTCACAAAACGCACTGAGATGCTTTGATCATGTCCCTAACCTTCTCCATGAAGTTGGTGATGCCACCCTTGCTGAGTATATTCCATAACTCAACATTATCCTTCCAGTCTGGGTCCACACTAGGCTCAATTTGGCAAGGGGGACCCCCCATCTTCACTGTGCTTAACTATTTGCAACAAATTCCAAAATCCTTGAGAGCGCTTGGCCAGCCTACTTTTATTGTTGTAATCCACACAATGTTTATGTTATCACTTGGTACATTTTGTTATCATTGTGATTTGTAATTTATGTAATTTATTTGATTTTGTAATTTATTTTCTATAGTAGTTGCATTGAAGCTTGAAAATTTCATATTTCTATTTTCATTAATATAGGAGAATATCTTAGGAATGTTTTTAATTAAAAGTACTATTAATTAGAATTTTACTTTCATTTTTTTATAGTCATGGCTTCTTCTAGAACTCCTAATTTGTTTGAGAGGACCAATTTAGAGATTGCAAAATTGTAATCTATTCTCAAAATCCAACTATAGTTGGGCGTATAAAAAGCCCATTGCGAAAAAATACTTGGTTAATCTTCGTAGAATAGAGACAAGTTTGAAAACATATAATCCATTTGATTCTAAATAAATAAATAAATTTATGGATTCACTAAAATCAAGTGTCTTAGGAGATGTAGGTTATAATGAGATTACATCATGAATTTCCGATAAGGAAGTCGTTAAGAGGTCTTGTTCGAGTTTTTATGCAAACAAACGGAAAATAAGGGCATATGATGTAAACAAATGTTCATGTCCTTTATGTGCCCCTTTGATTTATCCTAGATTTGTGGCCTCTCAAGGCCAATTTCCAAATAATGACCAATTACCGTTATACTTCATAATGATGCTACATGTTGAGGTTCACTTAAACCTAAAGGTGAACTATTTAGACATCCCTAGTTATTTGGGGCAGGGGTGTGGCCGTACTAGCCACAGGCAGGCATATAGAAAGGAGGGAGCTCCTGCAGTTGTTGACGTGCGGTAGCTTGTACCAAGGCCACAACCATTCTTATCAGGCTTTCAGGATGTCGCAGCACCTATCGTTGTGGATCGCACATGAGGCTTACTATCAAGGGTCTTCTTGGCATTGCTCATGAGACCCAATTGATCTCTTCTAACCATGTGGGTCGAAGTACCATGAGACACACGATACTATCGATTGAGATGCTAGTAGCACCCGGTGATGCACGTAGCGAGGTATACGCTCGTGCATCTTTGATTTCCCCATATGACTTTGAGCTAGTTACAGATCCCGCTCAGGCACGCGCAGGCTAGGACACATCATGGCTTCGACTTGTTGCGTGCGTATGAGGTGATTGCTCGGCATTACAACATTCCACTATCGGGGTTTTAGATTTTATAGAGCGAGTGGGAGTATATCTTCTAGTCAGGGTACTACTGCCATTGCTGCTACAGATAGACTTCCTGTTGCTAGGATTGTCACACCTGATGTTCAACACATTTCTGTTCCGGTGTGTGAAAATTAAACCTTTAATATAATTAAAATTTATTTTAATTGATCATTACTTTACAATTTATTAATATTAAAATTAAACATGTACTTTTGTGTTTAGGCTTCTGCTCTAGTGTGTGGAGCTTCACAACCCACACCATCTACCCATGACACATACACACAAATCTTGACCGAGCACAACATGGATCTCGATGTTAAGTCCAAGTCAACTTGGCTTAAGCTGGTGACATATTTGCTGGTGTTGAGGTCGTGGATGACAATTCCATACATTTGGAGACTTTCACTTGTTGTAAGTATGTTCCTGCATTACAACCAAGCCAATAAAAATGTTGTCACTTCACTTGTTATTTCACATGTTAGCTTTGTTCTCTCCTCTCATGCAACGCAACAAGTAGTACTCCACTTTCTCAATATTGGTTTCTTCATAAATGACTGCAAATACATCTCGTATGAACAAAATGCAAAGAAACATTCAATGATCGGATGTATAGTATAAATTATATACATATATATTTAATTATCAAATTATACTTGATCCTTTCAAATAAAACATACCTTGTTTAACCAATCCAGATATGTGGTCATAATTAGTTTAAATTAATGGCACATCTTCAAAACTATCATCATGATCTGATCCATATGTGTCATCCACAACTAAAGGAACTTGCTTCCACTCACCTACATACCCATGTTTTTGACTATTGCACTCTTAATATTATTTTTTCATTCATTCATAATAAAAACAAGAATAATCTGTTGTATGATTGTCCAGCTTATTACTATCCATAGTCATCAAAGAGTGCAAAGACCTAGAATTGGGAATCCTTTCACATCCATACTTTATCCTCCGATCAATACCTTCATTTAATCATGCTCAAAAGATCAATAAAGTTTAAAACAAACAACAAAAATCAGAATAAAAATATTTAAAGTTAGTAACTTGTAGTTCACTTAATAAATCACATCAATATTTACATATCTATGTTTTAAAAGTGCATGTACTAAGTTATCTCCCAAAACACTCTGTGTGGGGTTGAAACTGTGGGGTTGAAGCATGTGATGTTGAAGCTGTGAGGTTGAAACCTAAACTGCAAAATGTTTCTTACTCCATTCAATAATGCTTTGTGGGCATCAATCAATCAATCTCCCTCATAATTAAAGCTTTGTTTCTTTAGAGCACATTTGATGCATGCACTTACACCATCATGTTCTCCCTTCCCATGACCACTCTAAAAAAACTCCATGAATGAGGAATTTTGTGATGACGATGATAACGCACTTGAGTGCAAAGAAAGGGTGAGAGGATTTGAATTGTGATGTGCAACCATCGACCAAACAAAATGGTGATTTATTTGTATTCCTCAACGATGAAGATATTAAAAGAACAAACCCAAACAATGTTGCACAAAGTGGGTTGCATGTTCCTTGTCATCGGTTATATAGAAGTGATACTCCTTCTTGATCATTCGCTTCACATATGTACTTTCAACCCCATCCAAATCCAATTTTGCATGCCTATAAAATACTTGAACCATGATAGTAACTTGGTCAAGTATGGTAATACTTGTGTTTGAATTTCTTTTTGATGAGAAAATGAGTAATTCTCAAAGAAAATCAACCACAAACAATATGGAACCAATAGGGAATGTGTCCCTATTAGTCTTGAATTGTGTAGCCTTTGCCACTTTAAATAGTGAGAATGTTTGATGTACGGACTAATTAAACTTTGGAAACTTTACATGAATGTAGCAATGGGGATTTCCTCTACTACCAAATCCAACTTTGGATGCATCTTTTCCAAGCCTTGTTGAATATTTTATGTATTTGAACCTACAAAATCAATTCATAACATGGACAAATTTTCATGTATTCATTCACAAAGAAAATAAAAATCAAAATAAAATCTAATATCCAAATTTAAAAACATAAATTTATATATATCACCTCTTGCAAGCAACCAGGTTAACTGTGTCCAAATCTTCATTTGTTTTTGGCAATAATTTCAAGTCCCCACACTTGTCACAGACACCTTTGATGCAAGTCATACGATCATCGACATGATCATCAGATACGTTGTAAATAATTGAAGTTATGAATTCACTGACATGTGTAGGTGGGGCAATTTCTTCTCGTAACTTTCTATACACCTGAAAAAAACATAGATTTTGAAATACATTAATTTTAAATCACATGTCTCAAAAATGATATTTAAACAAATTTTAAATATATAGATATAAATGAAAGCACGCCTCAAAATATATATACATTGAATCTATAAATTTTTATGTACCTGATAGTGATAATCAAACTCAACGTGATAGCGACAACAACATGTGTCAAGGACTTTATCATCTCGCACATACCAAGGCTTCAAATTTTCAAACATTCGTTGTCCAATCTTAACATCTAGATTTTCTTCTATAAACTTTATGTACATCTCATGTTGAGTTATTTCAAGCCAATTTTTTATATGTTCATCATAGTTATTGCGAGTTATCCTATGTTTTAAAACATCCCTCACATTCGGAGAAGGACGAGTCCTCTCAGTCCAAAAATTAGAAACTATCTTCATAATATTATCCTCTATTTTATCAGAACGTGGATTTCTACACATTAGTGCCCAATTTCCTTCCATAGTAGAGTCATCCAATGTCTTCCTCCTCTTTACATACCTACTAACCGTCTTTCTAGATAAACCCAATGCCTTGGCAAAGGTGGTAACATGATGATTCTCTTTGTATCTTCACTTACAACTGAAGTTAAGATTGCTCTACGAGAAATACTCATATGAGTAGACCTAGTTTTTGTACCCAAAGAACTTATTCCTTTAAAAACATTCCCAACAAATTCTTCTTCTACACGTTTTGAATTTTTCCATCCAAAATCAACACCTAACAATTCTAATGTTTCCTTCATATCAACATGATTCAAGAATGTAACCAACAAATGTGCTCTAAAGAATCGTAGTCAAATTAACAAATTCACCATATACTATCTCTACATTTTTGCTATTTTCTTTCATGATAGTGGTTCTTGTTCGGAAAATTCTTTTAATTTTTGTAAATCCATCTTCACGTGTTTCACATTTTTTTTCGGAAGTAATTCCATAACTTTTTGTTATCACTTCAGCATAATGTTGCGCATCATGATCTGTTTCCATAAACATACACATGGGATCTCATCAAAACCCTTGCCTTTACGCAATCTAAAAACATAAATAATCATATTTAAACCTTAGAACTAAAAAGAAAATTAGGATCTATCAAGGGTTTCTATACATATGTAACAATTTTTTGGTGTTTTCTTTCACTTGTTGTGTCTTCTCTCTCTCTCTCTTTGTGCCCTCCTACGACAGATCTTCTAGCATTATTTTCTGCATTCTCTTCCTCGGTATATTTTCATTTCTCATTCTTTACATTTCCCATGATTCATCCACTTCAATAATTTTCACCCACACACATAAATCGTGATAGATCTGAATGTCTAAGAGTAAACTCGATACAAAACTATATGTGCATGCAACTCTATTTATATAAAAATCTCGGTAGAAATTAGGTTATTTTTAATTTTAGTTTTCTATAACTTTAAAACAACTTTTCTAATTTAATATTACATATTTCTGGATAAAAACAATTTTAGAAAAACATACTTACTTTAAAACACAAAAATATGTAAAAAACTAAATTCAAAACATAAAAAAGCAAACAATATTATATAAGTAACTTGTAAAACATTAAATTTAGAAGGAGATGCACGATTACGAATCATTAAATCTAGAAGGAAATGCGTTTTGGCGGCACTTTGGTGGTGCGGAGGGTTCACGCGAATTGAGTGGAAGTGACATGGCGCTTTGAGTGGCACATTTTGGCTCCAAATCCTTTTGGGGACAATTGTGAGGCAAAATCTACCACTCGGGTGCCACGTAATTAGGAGTAAAAAAATAGTTAACTTACAAATTTTGACACAAAATTCATATTTCTATTGGCTTTCTAAAAATGTAATTTTCATTTTTAAAAATTTGTTTTGCTTATTTATTTTTTAATTTTTACTAACATACGGTATTTTAGGACAATCAATACTACACAATCAACCAAATTTGAAAAATAGTACAATATATCAAAAAAATATACTTAGTATTTGTTGAATTCTTCTTCTTGCTGTGAAAAAAAAATTAATTTCGATATAAATATTAAAATTTATTAGCATTGAAATATGGATGCCATTTATTTTAAAATATAGTTATTAAATAATTAATTAAAAAAATATAAGTCAAAAAATATGAAAATTTGATAGCACGTCAAAATTATAATCTTGAACATATATCTAAAATTTCATAGTGAAAAGATAATTTTCATTTTAAAAACCACCGGGACAAAGTGATTCCTCTTTAATAACATAAGAAACAACATATGAATAAAATTAAGAAAAATACTTTTTTTTTTGCCAATACTTTTTAAAAAAATATACATGTATTCTACACTCGTAAACACAACATTTCGTTAGTTTGTGGAATTTCATGAATGTGTACGTTTTTGTGGATATTACCTTTAGAAAATCAATTAAACTAAAAATTCATATTTACTAAGGTACGAACCATACCAAAAAGTGGGACATTTTACTTGTTCTTTTACCCACTAACCTAAAGTATACACTAGGTTATCATATTTAATAATTGAAATATAAATATTTCATATTATTAAATATTAACCTATATATTAGTAATGGATCCATATACATTAAGTTGTGGGCGTATCACTTAATCATTATGTTCCATAGCAATTCCTTGTCGATTTTATTAAAGCAAAGTGCAATTGAATGGATTTAGAGCTTAATTTGTGAGTTTAAGGATTGTAAGGTTGATATTTTGAAGTTGGAACTTCTTGGGAACTTGCAAAATGTGAAATACCGAGAGAAGTTGGATGCGAGAGGAAAGAATGGGAAAAGGATGAAATGATGGAGGTTGTAGGCATAAATAATGAAAAGGTGTTGCCTTGAGGGTGAAAAGGATTGCTGTCAGATCCAAATTATACAGAGCCACCGAAAAATGATTAAAATGGGGATTTATCGCATGACAGAATAAAATAATGATTAGAAGGACTATCAAAAAGTTGTGGCATGACATTAGTCATTATTCGAGGGTCCGAGAAACATAATCAATTCATGATTTGTCCACTTGGCATTTGTGGCATTTGCGATCTCATTATTAGAAGAGCCTTCATCCAATAATGAGTTAAACAATTTAAAATCAATTCTTGTCATTTTTTTGATAAATATTATCTGTAAGCCTTTGAGTGTATCTTAGGCGTGAGGAACCAGGGGTATTTTAATGTTTAATTGAGTCTTTAGCTCGAGCCTTCGTGTTAAATTCTTGGAGATTATGTGAAATCTGTGCAAATCTAGGCCTTCATTGATGCACACCTTCCGTGAAGGAATATTTTAGCTATTTTGAAGCATTTTGTGACTTATTTTTCCAATTATTATGAAGGTCCTCAAAGATCTAGAAAAATCAACTTTATCCTGCTTAATCTCCCACCAAAAATTATTCAAAAACAATGAATCCTACTTGAACTACCCCTGTTTTCCCTATATGTCCACAAATGAATAAATTCTACTGCCAAAATATGTAGAAGCAATCAGGATTCCATAATGTATTTAGTAACCTTAACTCTGTTTAGAAAATATCACCATTCTTTAGAAGTGATAACTCGTGAGAGTTAAATTGTGATACATTGATCATATTTTCTTAGGGTCTCTATATGCACACAAAATTGCACGTGCTACATTTTCGGAAAATGGTTAGAAAATTCTCTAGTGATGATTCAAAATCCTTTCAAGAAGGTGTTCAAGATCCAAAACCTAGTCACAGCATATATTTGTTTCCTAGATAGCCTTACTTAACTTTTTCATGCATTTTCCATCTCTCATTTCTTTCTCGTGCTTATTTTGGCCTTCATTGCACGGGATTGACACCACTGCCTAGGCGATGGCCCCAAACTAGCTATCTGCATAGGGTGGTGGTCCTACCCACTTTTTCCAAAATCTTCATGCATAAAATTGCATGCGACGATTCACTTAAGTTTGCTTTTTGAGCACATCTGTGAGCCAAATTTGCTAAAAATAGCTTCGTTTGCTTGGTTCTCCTTGCTCCTTCTATTTTTAAATAGATTTAATGAGTAGAACTACCTCTTCATTGCCTTATGCATGAAGTAACCTCCTATCCTCCATTCCTATATATTCCATGCTTGTATTCAAGCAAAAGGGCTTGAGAATTTTGTGTATCTTGCATTGTTGTCTTTGTCATAATCTTGGTAGGAATTGAATAGCCAAGCTTAGATTTCTTGTGCTATCTCTCTTCTACTTGCATTATGTCCTGATTGATTTCAAGATGCCATCACTCAAGTGCCATCCTCTTGTTTTTGTTCTTTGCATTCCCAATCCTTTGGACTCACATGAACACTCAGAGAAAGAAAGGAAAGAACTGAGGGGATAGATACTAATACTACTTGATTTGTCAAAGCTCTTTCTCTTTTAGGTTGAAGTTGTGTATTTTCTTCTTTGTTTTGCCAAATTTTCAATTGCATATAAATAGAGTAGAGAAACAATTCATTCCAATTAGCTAGATGATTGCAAGTAGAACATATCAATAGGAAGTTTTCTCTTCAACATTTCTAGGGAAGCTTATGGGGGAACAATAGCTCTGTTAGAGCCATTATTTGTTCTTCACTTCTGAGGTAGGGTTGGAAAGATTTTGCTTGAATTAGAATAGATCTTAGGTTTAGATTCACACATATTCATAGATAGTTAGCTACATCCGGCTAATTTTTTGTTTTAATTAGTTTATTAAATTAGATGCATTATCTAAAAAGTTAGAAAAAAAAAAAAAACATTTATTTTCCATAGATTAGCTTGTTTTACTACTTTTTCTAATATATTGAGAAAACACCAAAAACATAAGCTATATTTCCTTTGATAGGTAGATTATTTACCAAAAACAAATCAATTCATCTTGCATGACCATCAATGGTCCACAACAGGAAAATACTTATAGTTGCGATCCCCTAGTCCCACAACTCAACGGGCGCAGCTAATAATCGATATTGACATAAGTTTGCACTTAATCTTATGTACACCTGCCACACTGATCGAGAAAATAAGATAGTAAAGACATTAAACATAGCAGCTATTTAATATCATGAAATGATTATATTTCTAATATTAAATATTATAAACCTAGGTATATGTGTTAACCATTTTAGGTTGAAAAGGTGGGTCGGAAGACATACCCGATCACTTTATATAAAAAGGACTTTAGGTCCTCTTTTGATATATTCGAAATATACCAAAACCGCATGCAAATCAAGTGATTTGGTTTTACTCTTGGTAAATAGGGTTTCAAATAAGGAGGTGATCTTACTAGATGTAAAATAAGTTCTCTACAGAAAAGGTTATTTTCAAAGTAGTTTTTACCCTATTGGGGTTTTCTACTATAAATATTGTGTCACCTATGTTATTTATTTCTTGTAAGTATTTATTTATTTATGTTATGATGTAATCTTTATTTAAATATTTTTGTAACATTATGTAATATGTAAGTTGATTAAATCCGTATTTATTAGAATCTTCAAATTCTAATTTTCAGAATATGGTAACATAGCAAGATAAATTAAATAAATTAAGATTAAATGTTTTGTATTTTTTTAATTTAATTTTTACGGGTTTTTTCAACCAACATGAAAGGGTATTTAAAAGTATCTGGTCCCCTTATTTTTTTCCCAATTTATTTTGGCATTACATTTGTGTAATTAAACTCTCGATAAAAAATTTACGCTTTTTCAATTTTAAATCCCTAATTTATTTATTTTTGGGGTGGGGGTGGGAGTGGATGTAATATGATATGATTCTTACTTTCATTTATATTTTGTAAATTATACAGAATTAATGTTTGTTTGGAGATTCATGTGTGCACAGTGAAAGGGGCTTCAAATATTTACTGCGTGAAAATCACATACGAGAAAAGAAATGATTTATTACTATATGAAATAATTTTCATGTTTTCTATAATTTCAAATGTTTGCATGTTAAATATTTCGTAAGGTAAATTCATACCCATGTTCTTTGGTCCCCTCTAAAAGCATTCAATTTGATAAACTATAGTTTATGGTTAATCTATAACTATATCCTATCTAATTTGAAAACTATATTATTATTTTTAAATAAAAATATATATACTATAGAATAAGGTTTACATAATAATTTATATAAAAATCATATTAAAATTGATATAGTTTTGAAAAAAAAAATATATATTAAAATCCTTAAACCATATTAAAATTACATGGGATTGGGGAAGAGTCAACAAACCATATTCTAAGCCTAAGTTTAAATCATATTTAAAGTTAACTTATAAATCTAGGCATATATAGTTTAAAAACGAAACAAACCTAAGTTTGAATCAAATTATATATATATGGTTAGTTTAAACTGCCTAAAATATATATTTTCTTATATTTAGTCTATATATGTTTTTTAAATAACCTAAGTGCTTACTTTTTTAGTAATGGGGCTTGTGTTTATTGTTTGGCCATGAAAGGATTATTTTTAAAATCTTAATAATTATTAAATAAAAAGTTAACATGCGTCCCTACCCATTTATATTATGCATGTAAGGGCATGCCGCATTCATTTATATCTTATAGTTTATAAAAACTATATAAATAAAGTTATTTAAAGGTAATCTTTTATATAAGAGTGGGAGTGGAGGATAAAATGAGATAATATCTCAGCTATAAATTTAGAATTTTCGGTATAAATGAAGAATTAAATAAAAATCTAGATTTTAGTTGGTGCACATAAAGTGTGACAAATATTTATTAAAATATTGGTAGTTATAGCCACATAATTTTTTATATTTTTAGCTTGCAGAAATTATATAAAATATTTTGCAATCTTTCCATAGTTTTAAATGTGTGCGGTAAAATTAAGAGTAAATGAAGGGAGGAGACAAGGTTCATGAAAAAAGGGATTTCAATTTATTTCATTGGCCGGGTGAAATTACTTGTCCCCTCTGTAAAATATGTAGCTCAATTTGTACTCTCATAAATCTACTTACACTGTAAATTCTTTTAATTTGGTCTATGTCCTTTAAACCCCTTTAATAAGAGTTATGTATTTTTATAATATATATATATATATATATATATATATATATATATATATATTTATACACACACATATATATATACTATATAGTTTATAATTTTTAAGAACTATATGTTATTTTTATTTAGATTCTATAAACTATATACCTTTTTTAAAAAAAATTGTATATATTTTTACATTGTATATTATAATAGGTTATTATAATCTATTAAAATATAACCTCCATAATATTATATAGAAGAAGAAATTCTCGAATTTCACATTCTAAATACAAGACAAGTTTTGGCTTCATTAAATTTGACAATCGAATGATCGTCACGGTAGAGACAAACATAAGAAAGTATGACGGTCATTTAAATGTCAAATTTAAGCTCTTAGGTTCTAGGAAACTTTCACCGTGTTAAAATTGACGGTCAAATGACCATCACGATAGACCAAAAAATAAGCCACTACGACATTCATTTAGGCGTCAAATTTAAGTGGTAGGATCTTTGTTTATATTTATTATTTTCAGAAATTTGATGTTATGCATTCTTAGGGGTATCTTCTTCACTTCTATATGGTGAATATATTTTATATATAAATTTGGGGTATAATGTAAATCCCTTTATATTGCGGGTTATTATTATGCATTGTAATGACATAATTAGTTATGATCAAATAGTTTCTTTAGATCTATAAAATTAAGATCGATTCTATTAAAAGTGTTTTTTTATTATCGATAAATATGTATCGAACTATGTGGTACATTGTGTATTATAATGGGGTGTGTTTTATATGTTTAGGAAAATAATGAAGTCAAACTATTTTTGTCTTGAAAAAACCCAGATCTTGAATGAAACCAACTAAAACATTTGGGTCAAAAGCAGATTTTATGGTGAGGAAGCGTAGACGATTATTTCTAGATCAAAACAAATGTAGGAGGCTCTTTCTATTATTTTACGTAATGTGAATGAAAAGTGCCTTCTACACATTGGTAATATCGAACATCCGAAAGAGGTATGGACACAACTAGAATCTATGCATAAGGATACTTAGTATATCAAGGATAGTAATGAGAGTATAATACCTAAAGGAATTCAAAGAAATGGTCTATATATATTTTTATGATTTCTCTATTGCATCTTGTTTTATATCTCGAGTTTGAATAATTCAAAACTATGGCACGAAAGGTTAGGACATGTTAATTATTGAAGCTTATATGAAATGTATAGATATAATCTAGTGAAAGGTTTACATGTTTTGTCTTCTTTTCTTGAAGTTACTTCATTAAATGCTTCTAAATAATGGTTTTGATTCTGATTTAGTAAATGGTAATGATGATGTTTTTATTACATAGATTTTTCTGAAACTCTTATCTTCCTAGATGATAAATTAAATTGGGCTCAATCTATGTTAGAAAGTTCAAATCCTATTAACCTATTGGCGATAAAATTTGTCTTGTGGAAAAATTTGTGGGTTTCAAGCCTACGTTAGGGAATCTAAGTCCCTCTACTTGAACAATGCAACTTTTGTATGCACATACAAAAATGGTGGATTCTAAAGGTGGCCTTTTGACTAGAGATCCAACAGGACACTCCACTAACAATATGGCAAAGCTAACAATTTCTCACTAGAGAAGAATTTTTGTCCGAGAAGGGGGAAGGGAGTGAGAACGGATGTAGTAGAAATTTATGTTGTGAGTAGAATATCGATGCCCACACACATTAATTAGAAGTCTCATTTACATGTATTTATAATTGGAAGAGAAAAAATCTACAGGAGAAGCTACAAGACCGAATGAAACTCATTGATCACAAAGTACCAATTAATTCCTCAATCAAAAAGGAAAAAAATTCCTTCTTTTCCTATTAAAGCTTGAGCAAAGTTTGTACCTAGCTTGATGATGGAAGAAATTAAAGGAAGAAGAGAAGAATACAAGAAGTGTGGCATTTTACATTTTTTCCGTGTACATAACACTCTGGTATTTTCTGAAATCAATCGCTAACCATTGGAATGACATCGAGAAGTCATTATATTCTTCGTAAGAAACCATTACAACATTACAAATCATTCATGCCTCTTTGAATTCATTTATCATGAAGAAAATTCTCATGGCGGTAAAACTAGATGTTGCAGTAGCAACCCTTACATTTGATTTTCCGCTTCAATCTAGACCATTTGATTACCTCCTCTAACTTCGAATTTGGGTCGTCCATGTCGCAAGAAGGGATTGGAGCGGTTACGCAGGGAAGCCCTTTGCATTTTGTGATTTTTATAGATTTGGTAGTTTGGAACAAATCAACCCACAACCCCACTTTGAATTTTCAACTAGGACACATGACACATTCTTATTGGAAATGCGATCGGGTCTTTTTCTTGACATTTTAAGATTTTAGAAAAATCCTCAAAAACTCAAATTCCTCCACCACTGTTGCTCTTCACGATTTGACTAGGACATGTGGCACATTCTGTTTGTAGATGGTGTCCTAGTTCTCTTCTCAACATTTTAACTTTTTTGGAAAAAGAATCAAAAACTCAAATTCCCCAAATCGACCCGCTACTCGATTTGACTTTTAAATGGCGGGCCTATCCTTTAACTTTTGCTTGTGGCTCAAGATTTGAATTTTTCCTTGGTAGCCTAATCGGGGCTGCGGGTTACTTTTTTATTTTTCACCTTTTACAAAAGGGTCAAAATATTGAATCCCTCGATGGTGACTTGTCTATCTTGAATTTTCATTGCCTTCAACCACGTGGGTGATTTGTCGTTGATTTGGTAATTGACCTTTCATGCACTCGGAGTTGCATCATTGTGACACGTGGTGTCGTCCACTAAGCCTTCCATACTTATCTGATTTTATCTTCATTTTGGACCTAGGACACGTGGAGAACCCACGCTCAATTCAAGACTACCCCCAGGTTGTGCTTGGAATTGTGTTGTTGCAACACGTGGAGCCATCCACTGAGCCTTCCATACTTAGCTGATTTTACCTTCGTTTTAGACCTAGGACATGTGGAGAGCCCGCGCTCGATTGAATACTATCGCCTTAATCAAGCACTTGGAATTGTGTCATTAGGACACATGGAGCCATCTCCTAAGTCTTTAAAGTATAAGCTGGACCGTACTCAATCGGGGAGACCTATGTATCATTGGGGGATGTTGAGGTAAAATTTGATGGGGAAAGAAATGCCCATCATTCCCGACTATGGAAAAATACACAGAGGAAGAGAACTTCATCATTTGGAGTCCAATTTTTAAATTTTCTTCATGAGCGAGTCATGACGGAAAAAATGATTCAAAAACTAGGGCCATGGAACAAGTGAACCATTTCGATCAAAAATGGGAGGGGTAAAAGGATATTACGTGCATAGACCAGGAAGAGGAGGATTTCTAAAAACAAGTGACACAGAGGTTTAAAAAGCTCAAGGGCATGATTTTAGCTAATTTCTTGAATCTCAAACTTTCCTTAGACACCAACGAAGGGCGTGAGCTCAAAATTTTTAGATTTGGCTATGAAAATGTAGAGCTTTTTTCAGGAGACAACAAATGGCTCTAGCTTGGGGACATGGCATGAACCGGGTATCGCTAGGGCATGACATGAGGATCTAGAATCTTGAGTTTCAAAACATATTACATTTGAATAGTGCCTTATCCATTGGGCATTATATAATCATGTATGATTCTAAGAAAGAAAGGAAGACAGAGGAAACACACAAACCAAAGAACACACAACAAAACAAAACCAAAACCACACAATAGTAAAGAGAAAAACACACCAATGAAAGCACCTATCGTATAAGGTGGGAGAAAATCCACTTTTACCTATGATACGGTTTCAAGTATTGCCCACTTTGAGATAATTCTAATGGTGTTCCATCTAGGTATGAGAGGAGAAAAACATTCTCACTACAAGCTTCATGAATTTGGAATGGGTCGAGCCATAATGAATTAAATGTTCCATGGCTACCTTTTGGTTCTCTTCTCTTGTCCCACAAGAGGAAAAAAATCTCCAACCCTAAATTTTCTTACCTTCACCCTCTTGTGAAAGATATTATTTACTTTCAATTGGTGTTCCTTAAATCTATCCACCACTTGGCATCTTCTTTCCTCTAGCTTCTCTAGGAAGAGGATCCTCTTGTTAGTAGAGTCTTTGTATTGACCATCTTCTATTTCTTACATCAACTTGAGAGCTAGCATCTCAATTGTGAGGGGAATTTCTACCTCAACTCCATAAAACATTTGGAAAGGTTACATACCTATTTCCTTCTTATGAGTGATCGTATCAACCCACAATGTATCATATAATTTCTTGTACTGCTTCCTTTGCTTCTCATCAACCAAGACTTATGAACAATGGTAACAATGTTCTTGTTTTTGACTCAACTTGAACATTTCCCTATGGATAGTATTCAGAGGAGTGAGATAGAGATTCCAAATCCATTAAAAACTCAATGATCTCCTTAGAAGAGAAATAGATGGCATTGTCTACAATAATCTTCTATGGTATTCCAAAATAGACAATGATATTCTCCTTGATGAAGTTGCAGCATTGTTTGAGCTGGCTTTGCTTGGTTTGAATGTCTTCCACCCACTTGGTAAAGTAATCAGTTGAAGTGATTACATAGTTTTTCCCTGCACTTGAATGAGGATTCAAAACACCAATAAAATCTAGCCCCCATTTCTGAAATGGTTCTTCAATCAAAGCCACAGTTCGAGTGGAGATGCAACTAGTTGCGGCTTTCTAACAAATTTTCAGCATGCTTTGTATTTGGAAACCCAATATTGATTGTCTACAAAGATAGATGGCCAATAATATCTTCCTTTGAGGATCTTATGTGGAGTGACCATTGTTGAGAAATGTCCACCACAAGCTTGATAATGATAGGCCCAGAAACTTTTCTTTCTGCTCCTTATCTACACACCCGAGGAAATAACCATCTAGGCCTCTATTGTAAAATGCATGATTCTAGATCACAAACTTGGCTACCTTTAGCTTGAGTGTACTTATTTGTTTGTAGTCAAGATGAGGCTTGCATTCTTCATAAGTGAGGTAGTAAGCAACATCAACATACCACTCATCAATAGTGATGACAAAGAGCACTTGTGGAATGTCTCTGAATAGGTTGAGCAAACACCATAATTGAGCCTTGAGGTCTTCATCTTCCTGGAATCAGTTTACACAAACCATTTCCTCTCACCAGATTAGAGGTTCTAATCTCCAAGTCAAAATCTCAGGTCTTTGCCATCCAACTTCCTCTCTTAGCCCCGGGATCTTGATGAGACAAAATGGACTTGATTGCACATCCGAGGACCATCACCACCGTATGAGAATTAAGAATGTAGAATCTGAAACTTGTAACAACTTTAACCACTACGTAGGCTTGTTTCTCTAATTGATTGTACTTTATCTAATGATTTTTCAAGGACAACTCATAAAAGTAATGGGTGCTTCCAAGGCTTCATCATTTTTTTGAGCAAGGAAAAAAAAAGACTTTATGTTATGATGCATAGCAATACATGATGAACTCCATGTTGAAATCTAGAGATACAAGAGTTGGAGCTTTGAAATGGCTTTCTTTATCTCCTCAAATTTCTTTTCCTTCCTTATCCCACTTGACACATTTTTGAGGCTTCATCATGGAAGTTATATGCTTGGTAAGTTCGAGAAACCTCGGGCACAAAAACAATGAAGGAAGTTTACCTTTCCAAAGAATGAATGGAATCCCTTCTTGTTGACCTTGGTAAGGATAGTGCTTGGATAGCTCTCATCCTCTCAGGATCAATGTGTGGTCCATGCTTGTTCACAATGTGTCCTAACAAGTTACCTTCTTATGAATCCAAAAATTCATTTCTTAGGATTTAGGAAATGTCATGTCTTCTACATCTTACGAGGACTTGCTCCAAATGACAGATATGATCTCCTCCTCTTTGAGAAAACTATTAGGTCATCTAGGTAAATGAGAATGCAATATTTAAAATCTTTGAAGGGAAAGTCCATTTCCCTCTAGAAAGTGGCTCCAGCATTGATCAAGCCAAAAGGCATTCTGCTATAGGAAAAATTTCCCCAAGGTGTTGTGAAGGTTGTTTTGTCTGATCCTCTTCTACCACCTTGATTTGGTTGTACCTTGAGAATCCATCAAGAAAGAGAGCATTTAAGATCTAGTGACTGCTTGTAAAATATGATCCATGATTGGAAGAGGGTAGTTATCCTTGAGAGATTCCTGATTAAGATTTTTGTAAGTCTACATACAAATTCTTATTTCCTGCTTCTTCTTCCTTCGGCACAATGTTAGCCACCCATGTTGAATGGTGGATGGGGAAAATTATTCTACCATTGAGCATATTTGTCACCTCTTCTTTGATAACATCAGCAATATTTGGATTGTAGGGCCTTTTCTTTTTCCTGAAGGGCTTGGCTCCTTGCTTCAAAGGAATGGAGTGGTTTATTTCCTTTGGCTGAAAACATTTGAGTTCATCATAGGAATATGTCAACACATGTGAGTATTTTTAGCGAGCAACAAACTATCTCTTCTCTTTTGGTGAGCAAGCATTTACCAATATTAACCATCCTTAGATTCTCTAAAGTGCTAATGTTTTCTGATCAAAATCATATGGACACCAAGAAGACTGATTTTATTTTTCTTGGATGAACTTTGTCATGCTTGTCAAAGAGATCTTCTAAAGAAACTAGGACTTTAGGGATTTTGTTTCCTTTCAATTTTATTACTTGCCTCTTCATCAATCCTCTCAAATCCCTCCTTCTCTTCTTTGGGAACCCATTCACGGTGTGGGTTTTCACTTCCTTCAAATAAAATATTATTGAAGTTATCCCTTTGTTCTAAGAAGGATAATAGCTTATTGTCATCATTGAAGACTGCCTTAGGTGATTTGCATTTTCTGGTACAGCTGGATCTTAACGCCATCTCAATGGTCACTATATCCTTACCAAAAGAGGGATGAGGTATCACTAAGGAAGTTGACACTAGAGAATCAACGTTTTCATTCTGCTCCTAGGGATAGCTTGAATGGAGAATGCATCAAAGGATTCAATGCAATCCCGGACCTTGTTTCTATAATGCCTGAGTCAGGATTTTTTACCTAATATTGCTAGCGGAATTTCTTCACCACAATATTTGCATCACCTTTTCATCTCATATTTTTAATTCCCATGTCCTCTGTTGCATTAATTCCTAAGAGTAATGCTTCATACTTTGTTGTATTATTTTTATTGTCAAATTTAGCTTGTAGTCAAACGGATATATCTCATTGGAGGGAGAGTATAATAGTACACCAGCCCATGAACCTACTTTGGAATGACTGCCATCAACCTCCATAATCCAAATATGATCTTCTTCTTCCTCCTCCATGAGGAGTGTCAAATTCTCTTCCTTTTGTGATGTAAGGAAGTAGTTTCCTAGCCCACCATCTTGAAAAAGGATGTTAGCTTTTAGATCATCATATTTCCTTCTTTGTGAATTTCATCTTCTTGACTGGTAACAACTTCTTCATTTATCCTTTCACTAGGATAGTTATGGATGACAAATCAATATTTATTTCTCACACCTAGATCTCTGCAAAATATTCTACTCAACAACATACCAAATGATGTTTGGATGTCTCGCCACCAAAATGGTCGGGAGTATCTTCTTATCACAGGGTAATCGGCTAAGTGCAACTGAGCATCCTTAATCCTTCCTACCAATGGAATGGGATAGCTTGAATGGAGAATGCATCAAAGTTCAATGCGATCCCACACCTTGTTTCTATAATGATGAGTCTAGGATTTTTAACTTTGATATTGTTGGTGGACTTGCTTCACCACAATCTTTGCATCACTTTTGCATCTCATATTTTAATTCCCATGTCCTCTGCTGCATTAATTCCTAAGAGTAATGCTTCATACTCTGTTGTATTATTTTTATTGTCAAATTTTAGCTTGTAGGCAAAATGATATATCTCATTTGAGGAGAGTATAATACTACACCAGCCCCTAAACCTTCTTTGGAATGACTCTGCCATCAAACTCCATTATCCAAATATGAGCTTCTTCTTCCTCCTCCGGGAGGAGTGTCAGTTCTCTTCCTTTTGTGACGTAAGGAAGTAGTTTCCTAGCCACCATCTTGGAAAAGGATGTTAGCTTTTAGATCATCATATTTCCCTTCTTGTGAATTTCATCTTCTTGAGTAACAACTTCTTCATTTATCCTTTCACTAGGATAATTCACGGATGACAAATCAATATTTATTTCTCCACCTAGATCTCTGCAAAATATTCTACTCAACAACATACCAAATGATGCTAGGATGTACTCGCCACCAAAATGGTCGGAGTATCTTCTTATCTAGGGTAATCAGCTAGTGCAACTGAGCATCCTTAATCCATCCTACCAATGGAACTTGTTTGGATTCTATTGAATAGCATGTGCCATTTACCAGTGTCAAAGTAAGACTGAGATCATTTGTAACTTTTACTGGCATCACATTATCTGAGGCTCCAGAGTCTATAATGTAATTGTTCAGCTTGAAACCTTTGATGAGAAGTGACGGTAAAAGGCTCAACTCGTTGGTGTTGGAGGCATTGAGGGCTAACATTTTTGAGAGGATGGTGTGGGAAGCAAGCCTTTAGAATTAGATATTGGGGATGTAGAGTTACCACCCCGTGACTTCTTTGATGAATCACAAATTGGGCGGGATGTGTTTGTAGGTATTCAATCTCGGAGAGATGAACCTTGGTTATTCTTGCATGCTCCACAAAGTCAAATGGAGCTATGGTAGATGAGGAAGAGGTTCCAGGAGTGGGAGAGGATTTAAATGATAGATATTTTGTTACTTTTGGTACTATATTATCCTTTTCAAATGTAGTAATTTTCTTGGAAGGAGATAAGGATGTTGTCTTTGATTGAAGTTCGATGTTTTGGAATAACCAATATTTAGAAGACACTTGGGTAAGTGCACCAAGTTGGGGAAAATTAAGTGGACATCAAATCCTGAATTTTACATTAAAAACAACAAAACATCAAATTTAGTCTTCCATGGACTTGAACCATGCCAAAATTAAAAACTATGTCATAAAAATGGTACCATTGCGTAGGGAGACTATTAGCTTTGTAGAAATACTGATTTTAAAGTGAATAGAAGAGGATAAATATCATTTTATAATTTTTACTAATAGTAGGTCTTTAAGACACTTTTTCCCGTGAATGTTTATGTCTACGTTTAAGACTGAAAATTTGTTTCACTTATCAGAATGTAATAAAACTTATACCATCCCAACCGTGGTGAAATTATATACATGTTCAAAAAAAAATTATTTGATTTCAATATTTTTTGATGAAGTTATGGCGGGCAAATGGAAAGTTCTCTGTTTTCTTTATGTTTTCATACCACTTTCATGGAAAAAATCATAAAAAATAAAATATTACTCAAAAAATACAAAATAAAATCCATCCCAAGATAGATAGTGGCATATAACTTCTCACCAAAGGAAAAATATATATATCAATTTTTGGTCATCCAAATTGTGGGCAAACGGACTATAATCTTATCGGCGTTTTTAAAAAAATACCAAGTCATTGAATTTTGAGTGTTTAATATAGCTAATCTTGTCCATTTTTTACAAAAATTAGTATTTTAGAAACTAGATTCTGGATGCTACGATTCATTATAATATAATTTTTCTAATTTTGACTGTATGTATTGCTAATAATCCTACTAGTTGATATTATGTTGTTATTTGCAATATGATGTCCACGGATGACATTATATTTGTCCATCAACTTCCTGCACTTACCCACTTGCTCTTGATAACTTTTGATTTGAGAGGAGAATTAGAAAACTTACTTGGCACAGCAACATTATCCTTGACAACTAGTGAGTCTTATTTCTCTTCACTTTGATTCCATGGAAGGTGGTAGTGGTGATCCTCTGCGATGATCTTCTTTTGTTGAAGCTTGGGAGGACAATCTTCTTTGCTCTTCCTATCATCTGCTATAATCATGAGGCTGAAACACCATTCTTTGATTGTGTACAAGTGAAAACAACACATGAAAAACTTATAGCTTCTTCATCACCTTCCTTCTCCTCATCAATGTACTCAATCGAGGCCATTGTGCATGCCAACCTCTTTGATTTCAAGATAGTTTTCATGGTCATCCATGCTTTCTTCTTCAATTTCCTCAATGTTTACTCCTTCTTCGATTCCCAGTTTCATAGATGGCATTGACCATGGTGGTGCTTCAAGAGCAAGCCTACAAGGGGGTGGAGTAATTCTTTGTCTATCCAGAGGATTTATTCTCCTTGGAGCATTCCTCATTGTGATTTGTGACAACTGCTTCTTCAAAGCAACTAGGTCATTTTCCATTTTTTGAAACATTGGATCAATGGTGACTGAATTTGAACTCTGACCTTTTTTCTTCCCATTTGGTCCTTTCACTTTGCCAGAAATAATTAGATCATCATCAGTCTCAATTGCAAAGTCTTGAACTTCCCTCAATGTTCTTAGTTTGGATATTCTGAGGAAGAAACCAAATTTTGGTGGCAAAGCACTGATGAAGAACCTTTTCAAGTTATTTTCAAGGGGGACCACATCTTTTGGGATCCTTCTTATCAACCTATTATACCTTGCTACAAAATATCTCATTGATTCATAGGTCTCCTTCTTCATCTTAACCAATTGGACCAACAGATCCTGACAATCCTCTGTGCTCTTGAACTTATGTTCAAATGCACTTCTTATGTCTTCCCAACATGTGACAGATCTTAGCGGCAGCATGTAGAACCATTCAACAGCCTTTTCTTGAAGTGACTCCACAAATAGCCTAGCAAACATATTCATCTTCAACTCCCAACACTCCACAAGCAAAGTGATGAATGTTGTTACATGTTCTTCTGGAATTAAGGAGCATCACCTTTGAATTTTGGGAAGTTCTTTCTTGAGCCTCTTAGGAGGTCATGAAGTGGTTGTGGAAGGACAAGTGGACCAGTGTTCCTTCCCAATGGCATGTTAGTCCTGTACTTTATCTTCATGATCACCCATTCTATTCTGTTTCTAGCCTCCGGTCTTGCTAAGGCTACCTCTACCACTTACTCTTTCTTCTCGTTTTGAGTTCATTTATTTCTATTTATTCATGTTGAGCCCTTATCTCCTCTTTAGTAGCTACCTCTCTTTCAATATCTTAAAATGTGGGATCAATTTGTCCTCCTTGCCTTAGTTGCGGGTGTATCTTCTCTCGGTGAACTTGAAGATTTATGTTATTCTTTGGGGGGACTGGAATTTCTCTCTGTCTCTCCAATTCAACAGCATGTTCCTCTTCCAGTCTAGAATCCTTTTGGAAATGAAGTATTGATTGAAAATTTGTCTACTATGCCAAATGGCTTCTCTCATATCGTCAAGTAATGCCTTCTTAGATGTGAAATATTAAATCATGTCTCTCAACAGGAGGATTTCCCCAAATAGCCATGATTTACATCCTGTAGTTCGTGTGATTATTCAATCTCTGAAGTTATTTTCTTAGAATCTTTTTGATTTTATGACCACGAGATCATTTTTATGTGTAGATGCTGCAAGATCTACCCCACGGTATGTGCCAAAAATTGTTGGTGAAGACAAATTGGTGGGTTTCAAGCCAATCTATGGGAATCTAAGTCCCTCTACTTGAAATCTGAGCTTAGTATGTGCATGTAAAAATGGCGTAATCCAATGGTTGCCATTTAACCGAGGAGATCCAACAGGGGACACTCCACTAACCCTATGGCAAAGCTAGCAATTTCTCACTAGTGAAGAACTTTGTCCGAGAAGGGGAAAGGGAGTGAGAATGGAGGTAGGAGAAATTTATGTTGTGAGTAGAATTTCAGATGCCCAAACATATTAATTAGAAGTCTCATTTACATGCATTTCTAATTGGTAGAGAATGAAATCCGTAAGAGAAGCTACTGAGACCGATGAAACTCGTTGATTGCAAAGTACCAATTAATTTCTCAATCAAAAAGGAAAAAAATTCCTTATTTTCCTATTGAAGCTTGAGAAGAGTGTTTACATAGCTTGAGGATGGAAGAAATTTGAGGAAGAAGAGAATAATACAAGTGTGGATTTTTTTATCTTTTAGGTACAAAGTACTCTGGTCTTTTCTAAAATCAATTTCTAACCCTTGGAATGACATCAAGAAGTTATTATATTCTTCGTAAGAAACCGTTATAACCTTACAAATCTTTCAAGCCTCTTCAAATTCCTTTATCATGAAGAAAATGCTCATGGCAAATAAAAGCAAGACCTTACAAAGCAACCCTTACATTTGATTTTCTCGGGACTCTAGCTTTGAATTTGGGTCATCCACATGGCAGGAAGGGATTGGAGCGGTTATGGGGAAGGCCTTTGCATTTTGTGATTTTAGAGATTTGGCAATTTGGAACAAATAGGCCCATGACCCCACTTTGAATTTTCAACTAGGACACGTGGCACATTCTTATTGGAAATAGGATCTCGGTCTTTTTCTCGACATTTAAACCTTTTTTACAAAAATCCTCAAAAACTCAAATTCCTCCGCCAGACCCGCTACTCCAATTTAACTAGGACACATGGCACGTTATGATTATAGGTGAGTCACGGTTCTCATCTCAACATTTTAATATTTTTTGGAAAAGGCTCAAAAATCAAATTCCCCCGCCCCACTACTCTAATTTGAATTTTCAACGATGACGGGTCTATTCTTTAAATTTTTCCCTATGGGCTCAAGCTTTGACTCTTTACGTGGTAGCCTTTGATTGGGGCTGTAGGGTTACTTTTTCAATTTTCACCTTTTAACAAAAAGGCTTAAAATCTCGAATCCCCCCAATGGCCCGCTCGTTCTCCTTGAATTTTCAATGCCTTTGACCATGTGGTGATTTGGTGTTGATTTGGTAATTGACCTTTCCTTCCTCGAGTTTCTTCATTGCAAACACATGGAGACGTGCTTTGAGCCTTCCATACTTAGCCAATTTTACCTTTATTTTGGACCTGGGAAACATGAAGAGCCCGCGCTCAATTGAATATTGTCCCCTGAAATTGTGCTTGGAATTACGCCATTGTGACACGTGGATCCATCCACTGAGCCTTCCATACTTAGCAGATTTTACCTTCATTTTGGACCTGGTACACGTGGAGAGCCCGCGCTCAATTGAATACGCCCCTCGAATTACATCATTGCATGACACATGGATCTATCTACTAAGTCTTTAAAGTATAATTGGATCGCACCAATCAGGGAGACCCATGTATCATTGGGGGATGCTGAGGAAAAATTTGATGGGGAAAGAAATGCCCATCGTTCTGATGATGGAAAAATACACGAGAGGAAGAGTACTTCATCATTTGGATTCTAATTTTTGAATTTTCTTCATAAGCCAGATGCATAAAGGCAAAATAATGATTCGACGACGTGGGCCATGGAGACAAGTTAACCATTTCGATAAAAATGGGAGGCAAAAAGATATTATGTGCACATGAGACCAAGAGAGGAGGATTTCTAAAAAGCGAGGAACACAAAGGTTTAAAAAGCTCGAGGGCACAATTTTAGCTAATTTCTTGAATCTCAAACTTGTCTTAAACACCAATGAAGGGCATCAGCTCCAAAATTTTAGATTTGGCTATGTAAACGTTGCAGTGAGCGGTTTTAGGAGACAACATAACCTTAGGAAAATGACCGAGAAGCCATCATATGGACCATGCATTAATTACCTTATATGAACCTCGAGGCGTGAAGTATTATAGGGTCTAAGTGGATATAAAAAGTAAAATATAATGTCGATTGTATTATTAACAAACATAAAGAGAGACTTGTTGCTAGAGGTTTCACTAAAAACATGGTGTTGATTATTTTGAGACATTTCCTATAGCTAAAATGAGTATCGTTAGGGACTTATTTGTAATTTCCGCTAATTTGGGTGGGAAATCCATCAAATGGATAAGAAAAATACTTTTTTGAATTGTGATTTAAAATAAGAACTTTACATGTTTCAACCTAAAGGATTTAAAGAAACTAGTAAACAAACCTATGTTTGTAAGTTGAAAAATCCTTGTATGGTTTAAAACAAGCTCTTAGAGCTTGGTATGTAATTTTTTTCCTTCTTTAAACTCGTTAGGTTTTGTTAATTGTTCTTCTAACAATGATATATTCATTAAGCAATAAATCTCACATATTATCATTATATGTATATATGTTGATGATTTTCTTACGTTATAGTGACAATTCTTGATTTAATTCATAGGATTAAAGAGAAATTGAAGTAGTACTTTTAAATGAATGAGTTAGGTCTCTCGCATCATGTTATTTGTATGACTGTATTTCATTCTATTGTTATTTTTCAAAACAAAATATGCAACCATTGTATTGAAAAAGTTTCTTATGATTGATTGTAAACCATTTTCTACTTGATGGAAGTTAGAGTAAATATTAATTCTAAATCTACATATGAAAAATGTTGATCATATTTTATATACGTTGTTGGTTGATATTATGATTTATCTAACTATAACTAGATCAGATATTTTTATATAGTAGGAATTACTTCAAGGTTTATGCAAGAACCATTTTTAGAGATCATTGGAATCTTGCAAAAAATAATTTTTAGATATTTGAAAGGAACAATAAATTATTGGTTGCATTATAATAATACCGAAAATGCTATCTTATATGGATTTTGTGATTCTAACTATACTTGATGTTCTATTATAAAATATATTTGGATATGTGTTCAAGTTTTTGGTGTAGGAACTATTACTTGGAATAAAAATACAATCAATGTAAGATTCATTTCTTATACTTGAGGTAGAGAAGTACAATGCAAGAAGTAAAGAAGCCATATGGCTGCAATGGTTGTTGGTAGAGATACATGGAAGCTAAAGGAAGTATTTCTCTCTATGTGGTGGTTGGAGCTGTATTACTCTTGATTAAGAATCGAGTTCAACATCGGAGGAGGACGAAGAAAATTGAGATACATATATGATTCACCCATGAGAAGGTGCAAAGTGATGAGATAAATCTCATGTTGATTGAAGAGTAGGTTGTTGACATCTTCACAAATTGCCTAAGTGCTACAAAGGTTTGTCACTTTCGTTAAACTCTTTGATTATCGAGCTTGCCATTGAGGGTGAGTCTACATGATAATGTCACCTCCTAATGGAACTTGGTTTTTGTAAAAATACCTTCATGCATTTGTAAAATACCTTCGGCAAGTGTAAAAAGACCTTTGGGAAAGTGTAAAAATACCTTCGGGCATGTATACCTCCTTGGTTTATTTTTAGAAAGAAGTGTAGAAATATCTTAAAGGTGGTATTTAGTAAAATCTTTAGTTTAATTGATTTTACTAGTAAACATCATGTAAAAGCATATTATTAAGGATGTCTTTGGTTGTAAAAGGCTCCTATATGCTTGGGTTTAATAACCTTTTACGAGTAAACTATGAGAACATGTAAAACTCACAAATCATACTTAGCCACAAATCATGGAATGGTCTTTAGGATTCCAAATCCTTTTGTAACAAAATTTAAATCGAGTATGATGAAGGTGTTATAATTCCTTCAACCGATATGCTAGCCTAAAACCTTTATGATTTACGCCCAAATTATAAATTCTTTCACATGGACAGAGGAATGGAAAAAATTATGGACTTAATGTGATCCTCAACCAAAGGAAAGGATAGACCATGGGAGCCAAATGAAGAAAATATATTTCACGCCTCAATACGGAGAGATATAAAATATGACAGAGCTAAAATTGAAGAATTTTTTTCGAGGAAATGGGGTGAGATCAAATTGAGCACCAAGATAGGCTCCGACTTGGGGATGGGTACTCCCAAATGAGTGCCATCAAGAACAAATAGTAAAATAAGTGACAAAAATAAACCATTGGGAAACATAGTCAAAAATTGAAGCTTGTAGAGTGGAACAACAATAAGAAACTCCCCCAAGACTAACTGAGAAACCAACAAAAAACCTGGTCAGGGGACCGGGATGAACCATAATAGAAAAACACGAAAGTAAAAAGAAACCAAAATACTATACACTTTACAATGGTCCGTGTCTTGATTACGAGAATACGGTGAGGAAAATTCTTGAAATGCCTACCATTAATAGGAAACTCAAGCAATTCCACATCTAAGTCTTCTAGGAAGAAGGTGTGCTCCTAATTCAAATGTCATTGAATAAGGACCCATCCACAACGCATCAAACTTTCCATGTTTTCCCTTATCCTCGTGCCTACTATCCCACAATAGCACAAGATTACTAAACACCGAAATATCTTGGAGTCACCTTCTTATCAAACAACTTCTTTAATTTATCTCTAAATTTTACATGCCTCTAATAGGATGCCCTTCTTTATTCATCTAACTCAACAATCTGATTGATGCGAGCATCATAGGGACTAACCTCTTGATCTTCTAGTTGTTGAAGAGATTGAAATGAAGACAATTACATATCAAGGGGCGAGTAGAGCTTGAGTTCCATATACTAACTCAAATGGTCTTTTTCCAATAGCTCGTTTAACAAAGTGATTTGATCAGCCCAAACAACAAACTTCAATCGCTCGTCCCACTTCCTTTGGTTCAACTCCAAAGTTCTTCTAATTATATTCAGATTTTTATTGTTGGACTCTACTTGTCCATTTCCTTGGGGATTATAATTGGAAGCATATGTAAAACTAATCCCATATTCGTGGCACATGGCCACCAAGGGTTTATCCCCTGGAAGCTCATGGTATTATCAAGAATCTATCCTAGTAGGCACTCCAAACTGCAAATGATATTATTCAAAATGAAATCCATGAAAATTTGGTGTCTTTCTTTCTTGGTGAGGATTTCCTCCACCCACTTGGTGAAGTAATCATGGCTACTAAAATCCACTTATGGCCAACACTAGAAGGATCTAAAATCTCACCACTAAATTCCATTCCCCATTGCTTAAATGGGGCTTCAATTGATACTGAGTGCAAAGGTAGGAGCTTGAAGATTTCAGTCTTCCCGAAAAGCATTGGAAAATTTCACATTTTCTTACCAACATAGTTGTATCTTTTGAAAAGAGTTAGCCACCAATAACCAGCCGTTAAGATTTTATGAGTCATGACTCTCTGAAAAAATTTCCCCATAAAATCCTACATGGAGATCATTGCGAGTATATTTAAGGGCTTCATCTTTAGTAATGCATCTTAAAGAGAACTCCTCGGGGGTTCTTCCAAGCTAACCCAAAATCAGTAATGACATTTTTAGGAAGCTAACTTAAGCACTCTTTTTTATTCTTGCTCAAATGTTTAGTGCACTATAGATTTTGAGATAAAAAATGATGTTCTTAAAAAAGTCACATCATCTTGATATATAACAATGAAATCATTAATATAGCCAGAGAAAGCTACATCCATTACTCTTTGGAAAGTGGCTCCAACATTCATTAGACCAAAAGGCATTCTAATATATACATATGTTCCCAAGGAGTGGTAAAGGAAGTCTCAATTCACTCTGATTCCTTTAAAACTACTCCGGTTATATCCAAAAAACCATCCAAGGTGGATAAAAATTCCAAACTAGTAACAATTTGTAACATATTATCCATATTTGGTAGAGGGTAGTTATCCTTCATTGATGCTCTATTCAAGTTTCTAAACTCCACACACAACCTTATATCTCTATTGTTCTTTCCGATAGGTACCAATTTTTTGCAACCCATGACGAGTACCTTGGGCTGTATGATTCCTCCATCCCTCGCTTTTTCAATTCTTCTTCCATCTCCAAGGAAAGAAGTGGATTGATTATCCTTTATTTCTGCCTAAATGGCTTGGTAGAAGCTTCCAAGGAATTTCGTGCAAGACAAGATCCTCTTTGTATGATTTAATTTTAGAATAATACCATGCTAAGTAAAGTCTTGGTAATTCTTCAACAATTGGACATATGACTACTTTTCTTCCTTACTCGAGTTGCTACCTACCCAGATCTTACATGGTTTATCCTTCATGTCTAGGTTATGCTCTTCAACATCCCTCGAGGCTGACATGTGTGCATTGTGATGACAATGCAATCAATGTTATCAAAGTTTGATTCAAGTGATATCAAACTTCTTGGAATAGTATTAGTCTTTAATCTGAATGATGTCTTTGCTAAATAGTATCCTTTCATTTAGCCATACAAACCATTGGCTCCCAATTTATACATTGATCAAAAAATTCTCCTTGGTTCTACAAAAACCTTTGCACCTAGGTGTCATCTTCAAACACTTTCCAGTGTTTAACATTGTTAGGAACAGATGTCCTATTCAATACCTCGATATTATACTCACAATAGGGGATATAATACAAATTTCAAATCTAGACCCCAATACGGCCAATTTGTCTACTATAGTATTGTACTTTCTATCATGATGTATTATGTTGGAGTCAAACATCTCAATGAAATCCCAGAATGCATGCTTATACTTGCTTCATTCTCTAATTTTTTGTTGCATACGAGTTTTCTAACCTACTTAACAATTAGCTCGAATCTCCTTTAACAATGATGTCTCTAATACCATATTTCCATGCAATCCTTAGACCCAATAACAAAGCATCATATTCAGCAATATTGTTAGTGCACTCAAAGTTTGAGTTTAAAGAGAGAAAAACTCTTCCTAGCCTAGAGATATTATAATAATACCAGCAACATTTCCAAATTTATAGCAAGCCCCATCAAACAACAAATTCCAAGGAGAACCTACTTGATTAAGAGACTTGCATTGATCAATTTTGTGCTCTTTACCATCAGCAAAATCCGACAAATTTATTAACATCAATGTTAGTGTATAACACTTCATATGAAGCATTATTTTTATCCTCAATGAAATGTAGCATCTTCTTTTCACCATAAAACTTTACAAGGCTGCCCTCAATAGGTATAGTGGCAAAATACATAGCCATTTGCACACCCCCACCCACACTAGCGGTGTGCATTTTATTCATAAAATCATTCCCCATTTGATAGGGAAATAAAAATAACATCTAGTTTTAAATTCCTACCTAGGTAGGCTACAAGTTGCACTATCAAACCCTTGACACATCCAACCACTTGCATCTCTCTAGAATCCATGGCATTGTACTTCCCATAAGCTTTCAAGTTGTTACTTTGATATCTAATTCATTCACGACCTTAAGAGACATAACATTGCATGATGCTCTAGAATCAAACATACATTGTGTAATAGCTTGTCCCTCATAATCATAGTAGTGAAGAATGGATCTACATTCAGATGGGACTCAACCAAGGGTCTTCCTAAATATACTTTAGGTGGCTCACCTAGTTCTTCTAGCAATTGAGGTTTTCCAACTCTGCAATGGTAGGAGGAGTCTCAACATTGTTTACATTTCTACCTTGGGTAATATTTTCTTCTTTCAATCCAAAATAATCAAAGGTAGTATTCTTGTGCTCACGAATCATAAGCAACTCAATCATTGGAACAAAAATCTTGATCTCGACTCAAGACTTGGGCAATGTCATAAGGAACTTATTTGGACAAGGCAACATTTGGAGGAAGACTAATAAACTCATCCGAGCATGGACAGGATACCATTTCTGTTTTGGTAAATAAGGCCTTTGCCGTGATGTATCTTTCTTAGGAGTTTCTTTTGAGATATTGGTAAGAACTAGATTTTATAGTTTGGCCCGAGGCCCTACTCCTTTGACAACTTTACTCCTAGTGTTATATTCTTTTTCTTGGGAAACCACAACATTGATTAAAAACTACCTATCCTCCTTAGAAGGGATTCCTCCATCATAATTTTTAATACTTAATTCCATTAAGTATTCAAAATAATTATTAGGAAATTTAAAATCTTGTACCATATCTATTTCAAAAGCATGAGAAGGAGGAAGGGGTAATACTGCACATGCAATCCCGTAAATCTGCTTGTTTGGCATTGATTAATGTAGTCGAAAATGTTCCTTGTCATGAGCTTGTAGAGCACTCCATCATGAACACATCATCATAAATGTCATCATCATCTTCTCAACTTATTTTTCTTCGTCACATGGGGTATGTGGCAAGAAAATATATCACACCACTCAATTTCTCATTGGTTTCTTCCATAGTAACAACTCTTGAAGTGAAGGATCAAGCACCAATTTGTTTTCCCTAGTTTGGGCTATCTATTTCCTAATCCCATGGGTCCTTTGCCTCTATCATCAGATCTTTGATCACCCCTAGGATGATTTACAAATCTTTCTTGACCTTGTGCTTTATGCTGACCTTGGGAACTTTGTCCAATCCCTTCTCTAATCTGGCCAATTTAGAGGATATTTCCTTAACAACTCTAGCCGAGTTTTTAGAACCTCCTCCGATCCACGAGACTTACTTGACTGAGGCCTCTTTGGATTGATCAACTTGATACTTTCCCACTTAGGATTCTTAACAAATGATTTGATATTGTTTTCAATCTACAAAGCCATGGTGAAGGTTTGCCTTAATGTTGTTGGGTTCTTATCCCTCCAATAATAGGAAACCTTCTTATCAAAAACTTGCATCGAGTATTTTATTAAACAAGAAACATCACTTGGCCTCGGGATCACGGGTAGCCTATTCAGGTCTTACGAACCTTATATTGAAGTCATGAAAAGATTCAATAGGATACTTTTAATATTTTCAAATTCTGATAAAAGAAACCTAGGATCTATTTTATCTCCATACTTTAATCTAAAAGCATTCTTCATTTCTATCCATGAATCAATGGATTTGTCCGGAAAAGATTTATACCAGTCTGTGCATCCTTCGTAGAGTATGAATAAAAAATTTATGTACACATCCTCAAATCCAACTCAAAGTCTTCCATCATATCGAAAAAAATATTTAAGTGTTGATCACCAGAACAACATTATTTCCTTAAAACTTAGGCAAAGATCTATTTCTAACATCTTGGGGCACAACATTTGGATATCCAAACCATATCTCTAAAATCTATAGAACCAAAAGTGTTCACAAAAAAGGAGGAGGTTTGGGTGGGGGCTAGGCCATATTTTTTTGGGGATGTGATCTTACAAGAGAAACAAAATGATGAGCGGTGAGGGTGCAGTGGGAACAAGAATGCAATTCTCGAAATGAATGTTCTCTAAAAATGCAGCTTCTCTGAAGATTCTATTAGCTTTCGAGAACACAAGGATAAAATGAAATGAAAAATTTTCAAATAGAAAGGAAGGCCCCTCTCTAGATGGAGAATTTAGATTTACAAAAAGACCACCTGATTCGGGCGGTTGAGCAAGTATGGAAATATTCAATGACGAGGTTGATCAGTTTCAACAATTGATAACTCCTTTCTTTATTTCGATCTCCAACAATTTTCCAGATTCTTCCTTTAGAAATTGTCTTTCCAGCTCTGGAAAAACCTTCTAGTATGGTCTTTAATGAAGAAAGATCTTCTTCCTTCCATCTTTGCGAGAGATTAGTCATAAATATCAATTAACGAGAGGTTAAGGCACTGGCATTTATCAAAAGTTAATTCAAAATGGAGTTGCCACTAAGGATTTTCACCTTACTTGTACAAATGCACTAAAATTGGTCTGTCAAATGTCTCCTAACACTCAATTCATGCAAAGCTTCACATATATGACCTTGATTTACCCATATTTAACATTGATGATGTAAAATTAGTGCAAAAACCACTATAAAATTGAAATATTACACGAGAACTTGTAACTTTGCTCGATTCTTACCAATCTGACACAAGATGATGTTTCAACAACATATTTGCACTTTCAAATTTTAAAGAAGCAATTACGGGAGTATATATGCATTGTTGATGGTGTTCAAACTTTTCACACACCTTCATGTCCACAGCGGAAATGGTGCCATTTTGGTGTTTGTATCCAAATTGATTCTCCTTGGAAATTGAACAACATCATAGATTCGGCAAGACACGAGAGAGACAGATAGATCTTATTATGAGTATTTTTGTAGCTAGGAGGATTCATCGACTCTTTGTCACTCGAGGCATCGGAGAAATGGATAGCACCTTCATTAAGGATTTGATCTATCCTCACTACTTTAGGCCTTGCCTTTTGACCGAGTGAGAAGACCCGTTTTGTAACCTCTGTCGGTGAAGGAGAATGAAGATATCCTTTTTGCATAAATTTGAAAGGAGACCACGAGAAAATATGATCAATGCACTGAATTTAACTCTCACAAGTTTTCCCTTCTAAAGAATGGTGATATTTTCTAAACATGGATAAGGTTACTATAGACATAATGGGATCCTAATTGCTTCTACATATTTTAACAATAGAATTCATGCATTTGTGGACATGTAAGAAAACGAGGGGTAGTTCGGGTGGGATTCATTGTTTTTCTTAATAATTTTGGTGGGAGATTAAGCGGGATAAAATTGATTATGCCAGATCTTTGAGAACCTTTACAACAATTGGAATACTAAATGAGAGAAAGCTTCTAATAGATTAAATATTTCTTCAACTTGAAGGTGTGCATCAATGGAGGCCTAGATTCGCATAATTCCACACAATATCCAAGAATTTAACATGAAGGATCGAGCTAAAGACTTAATTAAACATTAAAATACCCCCTGGTTCCTCATGCCTAAGATACACTAAAAGGCTTACGAGACAATATTTTTCAACAAAGTGATTTTAAATTGTTTATCTCATTACGGGATGAAGGTTCTTCTCATAATGAAATTGTAAATTCCACTAAACTATCATAGGGACAAGATCTTGTGTGATTTGATAGTACTTTAACACAAGATTGTAATAGGAACAAGAAATGCACTTGAGACATTTTGAAATAAAGCGAGACACAAATTTTCCTAAGATTGACACGAGTTAATTGAAGTTAATTAGATTCATCAACAAGGGAAAGTTTCTTTGAAGCAGATCTCGAGCTTTTTAATGGTTTTACACTCACAACCAACTTGATGTGATTGAAATCTAAAACACGAAAAAATTAACAAATTTCTAAGATTGGTCTCATAGGAAGATGGGCTCTCTCAAAATTTCTCTTAAGAATTGAACCCTTGACCATTTGCAAGAGTATTCTCATTGCATTTATACATTTCACTCGCTCATTCATCCCAAATTTTCCCCCCAAAAAGAATAATATTCTAGGAATCCTTTGTTTGTTACCAATTTGTCTCAGAAAGTGGCGTTTAACAAATTTACATGCACAATTGCTACGTGGACAAATCATGAACTGATCACATTTTTCAGACCCTTAACTAATGATTGCGATGTCATGCCACAACTTTTTGACAATTCTTATAATCATTATTTTATTTTGTCATGCGAGAAATCCCCATTTTAATCATTTTCCGGTGGCTCTGTATAGCTAGATCTAATAGGAAATCCTTTTCACCCTCGAGGCAACACATTTTTCATCCTTTGCACCTGCAACCTCCATCATTTCATCATTTTCCCATTCTTTCCTCTACAACTCTACTTTGTATCCAGCTTCTCTAGTAATTCACATTTTACAAGTTCTGAGAAATTCCAATTTCAAAATATCAACATTTACAATCCTTGGACTCACAAATTAAGCTCTAAATCCATTCAATTACACTTACAGACTAAAACGACAAGGAATTTCATTAAAAAATGATAAAATACAATGCATATTCACATCTCCAGAGTCTTGGATCATAAATGGTGGAAAAATTAGACACAATGCACAACAACCATCCATTCTCCCCTTTATCAACTTTAGATTAGATTCATCCATGGGTTTCCTTGGTGCAATTGCAAAGGTGAAGTAGAGAGGAAAGTTTCTAAAAAAGCGTGGGCCTTCCACGTGCCCTGGGCCCAAGAAAATTGCCTTTTGGCCTTTGAAAAGTCTCAGTATAAAAGGAGCCAGTAGAGGCCACCCCGTGTCTCTTTGGTTCACTTTTGATATAGTGCCCAAAAGTGGAGACCCTAAACAAGCACGGGCTCACCACGTGTCTTTGTCCCCAGTAGAGTTGTTGAAAAACTTTAACGACTAGTGGAAGGCACCATGTGTCTAGGGTTTGAGAAAGTTTCTTTGGCTGTTGAAAAGTATAAGTATGTGAAGACCCAACGGAAACCTCCACGTGTCATACTTATGCTCTTTCAAAAATAAAATTCAGGAGGTCCCCAAATAGGCATGGGCCCTCCACGTGTCCCAGGCCTTAGAAAGTTGCTTGAAAATTTTAAGTATAGAGGAGCAAGCAGAAATCCTTCACGTGTCTTCTGGGCGTAAGCTTTGCTAAGGTAGGACTTAGAGCGAGATCCTTAAATGAGTGTCGCCCTCCATGTGTCCATAATTACGACAAAGTTGCATCGGCCATATAAAAAAAAAAAAGGTAAGTCTAGGAAGGGCCAGTAAGGAAACCTCCACGTGTCTCCTTAGCAAAAATTTGATATGGTTCCTAAAAGTGAAGACTATAAACAAGCGCGGATCACCACATGTTTCCTTGGCGTAACTACTAAGGTCAAACCAAGAGGTGAATTTTTAGATGAGCGTAGGCCCTCTACATGGACAAGACTTGAGTCGAAGCAGGCCTTAGAGTTTCAAAATTCACTACCAAGCTGCATCCAATCACAAAGGACCATGTTTCCATAAATATTGGGAAAAATTGATAGGAAACAAAACATGACTAATGGAAAAAAGGAAGGAAGGAAAAAACCGAATTTACACCAAATTACAAATTCTTTCACATGAGCAGAGGAATGGAAAACAAATTCTAGACTTAATGTGATCCTCAACCAAAGGAAAGGACAAACCATGGCAGCCAAATTAAGGAAAGGTATTTGACACCTCAATATGGGAGATAGAAAATAAGGCAAAGCCCAGTAGATTGAAGAATTTTTAGAGGAAGCGGGGTGAGATCAAATTTAGCACCAACATGCTCAACCTTAAATCCATTAAGGGGAGAATACATCCCCTTAATAGCCCCTGATTCCCAACCAAGGAACCATGAAGAACATTGAGAAACAATGACAACTTCCAAAAAGTGGATTCACAACAAACATGTATACAAGAAATTAAACTCAACCAAGACAATGTATATCCATCAAATTTGCACATTCAAAACAATAAAAAGGTTTGAAATCGAGACAAAATAGAGTAAGGGTTATTGGAGACCACCTCGTATACCTCTCGAAGTGAAGTGGGAGTCTTACCTAATCCTCAAAGTGCACAAAATATTCACACAAACTCCTTATCTCTCTCTTTGCAGTATGCAACAAAACCATGATTTATTTTTCACTCTCCATAGGTAAGACTCCCATTAAAACTCCCACCAATTGCATGCCTCACATAAAATCCCTTTTCCCTCCCCAATGGTCCCATACACCCTTCTCCCACACCTAACTAAGGCCTCTTAATCAACACACCCACATAAACACCATCACAAGACAAACATACTCTTATGAAGCACAACATTGCTTACAACAAACATAATGACATAATAGCAAAAGGTGGAGAGCCTACCTCTCCTCCATGTTCCCTTATTCGAAATGAACTTATTTACAAATGTACAAGACATGATTTGTTGGTTAAACTTGGATATCACGAAAGTGTTTTCTATGAAGATCATCAATTACAAAAGGATTTGAGGAAATGAGAGTACGGGAAAGAAGCGAGAAAGGCAACATGCGAGAATTATAGATATCGAGTAATTCTTTATGTATGCGAAAGTCACGATGAATTGAAACAAGATCATTTGTATCGGATAAATAAGATGGAATTCAAAGACACAAAGTTACGTAAATAACATCTGCTTAGAACACAAAGTTTCTTAACATAACACGAGATTCATTAATCAAGGACACAAAGTTCCTTCTTGGTTATACAAGATCACCGTGCTTGCAAAGTTGAAGAGTATGCAATCGGTAAAACTAATGAACTTGAGACAAATGATCCTCACAAAGAAAATAAATGAAAGCTTAGGAATAACTTGAGATCGGATAGACAAAGAATGGAAAAGTCATACGTATTGATTTCTTTATAATCTATTTACACTTTTAGAAAATATGCCAAGTTCTTCCTCCTTTTTTTTAATGGCGTGAAGAAGGCCATTATATAACTTACAAATCGATTACTCTTAAGTAACCGTTTCTTTAACCAAGAAACGAGCGATTAAAGACCGCCTATCGCAGATACCTCGACCCGTTCTGAAAAAAGCGGCAAAAGAAATGGAAGAAGAAAAGAATGAGGAGAAGAAGACAGTGGCGATCACTTGGAGGGACCCACTGACTTCAGAATCCGCTGCCTGAAATTCTTTTGACGCCTCAGCTATGTCTCTGCCACGAGGGCGACGTGTTGGCCGTAAGCTGCGTCCAAAATCCAAGACATTTCTCCACTCTTTATCAAACTCGACATGAGTATGATAATCTTTGTTTAGCTTCTTGATAATGCGAGACTCGGCGGTGAAATTTGTTCTGTTCTGAAACTTGATCTTCATATTGATAGCAACAGAGCTGTAACCTAAATTCGGGGAGGAATTACAGAGAAAAGGGATACATGCGCAGGGAATTAGGTTGCGAGGTTCGAGCAAGGGTAGCATGGAAACAATGTAAGAATTGCAAAGGTGGCTTGCTCGTTATATAGCCGTTGAGGAGAGGGAAGGGTGATCAATGCGCATTACATTCATATCTATCAGTTTGAAAAACAACATATTCGAGTAGAGCGGGAAAAACTAAGTATGAATGGCATTTGGTTCGCTTGGGACATGTGAGGCGTGAATCGCGAAACACGTGCTCGGCTCGGCGGTCGGGCGAAACAAGGAGAAGACGCACAAATGCATTTTGGGACATTTGGGATGAAAACGCGAAGTACGCGGTTCGGGTGTTTCGGCCGAAAATGGAACAACTTGCACTTTTTGACTTGGGACATTTGGGACATGAAAGTGCGAAGTATGCGGTTCGGGTGTTTCGGCCGAAAATGGAACAACTTGCCCTTTTGACTTGGGACATTTGGGACAAAAAGTTCGAAGTCGTGATTTGGGCGGTTCGGCGAAAAAATGGAACAGCTTCACTTTTTGAAATTTTGGGACACTTGGAACATAAAAGAGTGAAGTCGCGGTTCGGGTGATTTGGCGATCGGGAGCAGAGCTTGCACTTTTGAACTTGGGACATTTGGGAGACAAAATGTCAGCGGGCCCAAAATGGAACAACTTCGGGGATTTCGGCCGATCGGGGAACAGAGCGCACTTTTGAAATTGGGACAGTTGGGACATGAAAGAGCGAAGTACGCGGATTGGGTGCTTCGTGAACATTGAACAACTCGCACGAAAAGTTTGGGACACTTGGGACGAAAAGTTCCGACGGGCCCGAAATCGGGACAATTTCGGGGAAATCGGCCGATCGGGGAACAGAACGCACTTCGAAACTTGGGACAGGCGGGACAAAAATGTCCGACAGGCCCGAAATACATACAAAATGACCCAAAACTATAGACTTTTCTCAATTTCACGACTTGGTACATTAGAGAAAACACTTAAACTCAAAATTTTGAAATTTTTAACTTTCATCAGAGCAGGGAATTTTGAGTGGACAACAGCTGGCTCCTTCTGGGGATGACTTGGCATGAATTCAAGGAATGAGACAAGGCAAGAACTTAGACAAACTCAGGGGAAGCAGACCAGTACCTTATCCATTGGGCCACGGAGTCAAAAAGCAGATCAATACAGAGGACAACACACCAAAACAAAAAGGAAGACAAGCAAAAACATGTACAGAATATACAAGGGACTTCCTAATCACCTAGGACTTGAACAACTTGAGATCTTGCCTTTGTAAGGAAGTGGTAGAGAAGAACCATCCATGTAATCAAGATAAAAGAATTCTCACCAGTGAAGTGCACGATCTTGAAGGGTCAGAGCCACGAGGAATCAAACTTTCCATGGCTGCCACGAGGTTCATGTCTTTTGTCCCATAACAACACGGTGTCTCCAACTTGGAAATCTCTGAACCTGGCTTTCTTGTCAAACAGGACCTTTACCTTCTGCTGGTGAACAGATATCCGATCAGCAACCTCCAATCTGTCCTCATTCAGTTTGTGCAGGTACATAATTCTCTTGTCCAAAGCATCTCTGAAACTAGTATCCTCAATGGCCTTCATTAGGTGCAGGTGGCGGTTCCAACATCATTTGGCGATTGAGCTTCAACTCCATACACCACTTGAAAAGGAGACATTCCAATAGCTCTCTTTGGTGTAATCCTGTCTGCCCAAAGAGCATCATAGAGCTTCTTGTGCCAGTTTCGTTGAGACTCATTTACTAACTTCCTTATAATAGTCACCAAATTTTTGTTAGTGGATTCAGCTTGCCCATTTCCCTGAGGGTAGTAATCTGAAGAGTGAGCCAAAGAAATGCCATACCCATAGCAGAAGTCCATTATCTCAGCAGAAGAGAAATTCGAGGCATTATACATTCTGATCTTGTTAGGTACACCATACCTTACCAAGATGTTCTCTTTGATGAAGCTGCATACCACTTCAGAAGTAGTGCTCTTAACTGGAATAGCTTCCACCCATTTGGTGAAGTAGTCAGTGGCAGTTAGTACATGAGTGTGACCAGCACTAGAAGCAGGATTAAGTGTACCAGTGAAGTCCAAACCCCACTTTGTTGAAATGGTTCCTCAATCACAGCTAGCTTGAGAGGCAAAGAAGCCAATTTAGGTCTTCCCACAAAGTCGACAAGCCTCACATTTATCCACCCACTTGGATGCATCTCGAACAAGGAAGGCCGGTAGTATCCTCCACGGAGTATCTTATGAGTTGTAACCATTGATGAATAGTGCCCTCCACATGCACGATCGTGAAAAGTGAGAGCAACTTTCTCTGTTGTTCCTTGTCCACACACTTCAAAAATCTCCCATCTAACCCACGCTTGAACAAAGCATTTTCCCATAATACATATTGCATGACCTCAATTTAACGGTCCTCTTTTCTTTGGCGGTTAAATGAGAGGGCATTCCCCATAGGTGAGAAAATGGGCGATGTCGGCATACCATTCATCAAGCTGAACTAAGGAGCGAGCGGTAGGAAGGTCGACTTTCTCCTCAGATACTCATGTTTGGCTCCTTGACAATGAGCTCACAAAGACCTTTTCCACGAACCAGGCTTGGTGGCTTGATGTCAATGTCATACTCTTGGACCTTAGCAACCCGAGTTCCCTCTCTTGGATCCAAATTCTTGCTTGTGTGAGGATTGACTTAACGATTGTATCAGGACCAATACCATGGAATGAGAGTTGAGGATGTAAAAGCGAAAGCTTGCACGACTTTGACCTTTGCAAAAGCATGCTTCTCCATCATGGTGTATTTCAACTCATGATCTTTGAATATAGCTCATGAACGCGATTGGTAGCTCATGCTCATTAGAGTCTTCTTGAGTTAACACAGTGCCAGGTATTATCGCATAGCATAGATAGATGATGAAATCTTTGCTTGAAATCGGGACAGAGCCAAAGCAGAGTTTTAGCGATAGCTCTCTTGATACCTTCAAAGGATTCCTTTCCTTCAGAAGACCAACCAAATGTTTGCTTCCCTTTCATCATCTGAGAAATATTCAAAGTTAACTCTGCAAAATCAGGGATGAATCTTCTCAAAAAATTGATCTTACCAAGAAGGAGTGCACGCCCTTTTTACTGGTTGGGAGAGGAATTTGTTGGATGGCTTGAACTCGTTCAGGATCAATCTTAATACCATCCTTGGAAGCGATGTGCCTAATAACTTTCCCTCGGTGACACAAAAAAATAGATTTTTAGGGTTCGAGAGAGATCCCATGCTCTCGCATCTCGGCGTGAAACTGTCTCTAGGTGATCAAAATGATCCGCTCTTGTCTTGGAAAACAACTTGTCGAGTCATCAAGATATATGACAATACACTTCCCTTTTAAGCTTCCAAAAGCGAGATCCATGCTCTCGAAAGTGGCACCGGCATTAATAAGCCCAAAGGCATCCTCTTGTAAGCAAAGGTGCCCCGAGGAGTAGTGAAAGTTGTCTTGTGTTGATCTGCGATGTCAGCCTCTACTGATTGTATCCGAGAATCCATCGAGCATGGATAACATTTCGAGACCACATGCTTCTTGCAGACCTGATCCATCATAGGCAAAGGATAATTATCTTTCAAAGACGCCTGATTCAGGTTCCTGAAATCAACACAGATGCGGATCTCACCATTCTTCTTCCTAACAGGCACAATATTTGCAATCCATGTTGAATGGTGAATGGGAAAGATGATTTTAGCCTTCAACAACTTCTGAATTTCCTGAAAGATTGTGTCAGCTATTTTGGGATTGTATTGCCTCTGTTTCTGCTTGAAAGGCTTAATTCCGGGCTTAAGAGGAATAGAATGCTGCATATCTTTTGGCCTGAAGGCTTTTAGATCCTCATAAGAATAAGCAAGAACATCCTTATACCTCCTTAGAAGATCAATTGCTTTTCTCCTCTCATCTGCTGTGCAACATTTTCCAATGTTCACCAGCTTAGGGTCATTAGGACTCCCAATATTGATTTTGTCACACTCAGCTGATTGTTGAGGTCCGGTAGAAGCCCTAGACTTCACATACCTGTCATGTTTGTCAAACAGTTCCTCTAAGCTTACCAATCCTTTAGGAATCTTATTCCCCTTGAGTCTAATGCACCCTTCCTGATCTGTTTCTTCCCCTTGGGTGACTGCCTTGTCAAATGGCACACTTTCACGAGGCAGGTTGTCACTTCCCTCAAAATACAGTTGTTCGAAATTACCCTTGAGTTCCAGGAAGGAAAGCAAATGTTGATCATCATTGAAAACCTTGCCGATTATTGGTGTTATCGGGTACAACTGGGCGATGGACCATCTCATGGTGAACTTGTCTGAGAGAAATCGGGATGAGGATCGTGGTGACCACTGAGGCGGCTAGTGAATCAGCCTGCTTGTTCTTTTCCCTAGAATCTTGCCGATAGAGAAAGCATCAAGGAATTCAATGGAATCCCAAACCTGATTCCGGTAATGTTTCAGCCTTCCATTTTTCACTTGAAAAAGGTTTCTGACCTGCTTTACTATCAACTCTGCATCACCACGAGCCAGAAGATTCTTTACACCTTGTTCTTTGGCCACTTGCAATCCGAGAATGAGAGCCTCATACTCTGCTGTGTTATTAGTATTCTCGAACTGCAACTTAAATGAAAAGGGGTGTAGGCCTCCTTCAGGTGACACCAGCAGGACACCAGCTCCAGAACCAGCTGAGGAACAACTTCCATCAAACTCTAAAATCCAAACCCCATTAGGATCTTTAGGAGACACTTTGGGAAGTTGGATTTCATCAGGGGACATAATCATGTAATTACCATGACCCATATCCTCATAAAGTATTTGTGCTCTAGGGTCATCCGTTTTCTGCACAATATACTCAGACTGCTTCTCAGGCAGCAACTTCTTCATGTGTCCATTGACAGGTATGAGTGCATGTGACCAGTCCATTTGGATTTCCCCACCCACGTCTTTGCAGAAGTTCCTACTTAGCAACATCCCGTATGAAGGAGGGATATCTGCTACTAAGATGGTAGCCAACACTTTCTTCTCGGGCAAGCAGCAAAAGCCACTTGTGCATCTTTAATTCTCCCGACCAGGGGCACTTCTTTACTCTCCATGGAGTAACAAGATCCATAAGTGCGTGTGAGAGTTAGGCCTAAAGCATGAGCTACTTTAGCAGGCATCACATTATCTGAGGCTCCGGAATCTATGACACAATTACTGAGCCTATGACCAGCTATAAGTGTTACATAAAATTGATTTTTTCAATCAGGCGGTGGCGACGTGACGGCTGCTACCGAGACTAGGTTGTGGTGTGGTGCGAAGGAGGAGTGGGCAAAAGGCCTTTAGAGGTGGTCTTAGAGTGGGAATTGACAAAGTGGATCATTTTGGCAAAAGCTTTGGGATGGGTTTGATAGTACTCAGCTTCTGAGATTTGGACCTTGGTCTTTTTCAGGTGATCAACAATGTCAAAGGATCCAGAAGTGGACGGGCCATCATCATTCAGTCCTCTAGGCTTATCAACTTTAGGAGAGAAAGAAGAAGCAACTTTAGTAGCAGGATTGATAGGACTTACCTTTGGCGTAGATGAAGTAGGGATAGGAGATCCTCTTTTTGCAATCACGGGAATAGTTGTCGACTGCTCCTTAGATTTCTTGATAGGCTGTGTCACTTTCTCCCTCGACTTGTCTGTTCTCGAGTCATGACAGCGAATGATTCACTATTCATGTCTGCTACCACTTCATCATAATCATCTCCATCATCAATGCCCTCAGTGGTGAAGAAATTTACTCTAGATCCCTCAAATTCACCTGCTTCATCATCAACTTCTCTCATGAAACTCTTCGAAGCTTCATTATCTTCATCATCATCGGCTCTTCACTTCACGAGTTGCGTTCACGGGAACCTTAACGGGAGGTCCTTGAAGTGCTAGTCTTGTTTGAGAAGCGAGCAAATGATTCTGGGCTGAAATTTCTCCTTGGAACATCTGCATAAGGAGCATCTTTGAGCTAATTGTTTCTTTATAGCAATAAGATCATTTGCAAGTTTTGAACTAATGGATCGAGTATTAGGTCCGAGGGTGGAAGAGGAAGAAGCGGCGGAGACTTAGATTTGGGAGGGTCTCTTCTCGGCTTCCACGACATGATCAAGTCATCCTCGATACTAACGCGAGAGTTTGATCCTCGACGATGTTGCGAGATTAGCCCTTCTTAGTGCATAACTAACTTTGGGCGATTGAGCATTTAGGAAGAAACATTTTTGAATTTGATCAGCAGTCGGGTAGGCTGCGAATTTTATTGATCAATTTGTTGAACCGGGCCACAAATTCTCTCATGGGTTCTTGATGAATCTTTCTTTATCTGAGAAATTTGGGCAAGCAAGCATGCACATCTTACTGCTGGTTTGAAACGGTTTTCAAAGCGAGTTCTCATTGTGCCCGATCGGTGATAGCGCCCGGCCGAAGGTGGTAGAACCAATCAGCGGCATTATCTTGTAACGTCTCAGCGAGCAGTCTCACGGAGACGCGTCTTCGTGCTCAACTCCCAGGACTCCACATGCAACAATGAAGGCTGCGATGTGTTCATCAGGATGCACTTTGCCATCGCCTTTGAATTTGGGGAAGTTCTTCCGGTTACCTCTAGGTAACTCATGCGAAAGGCGAGGAAGAGCAAGGGCCCGACACGATGACCCCATGGCAATGGTGCCGCCATTCTTGGAAAAACGGCTTGGAGAGGCTATGACACCGGCAAGAATCAAAGCTCAAAGATTAGGGCTAGCTGGCTCTGAAGGAATACCACTCGTAGGACTTCTATCTTGAACAGGTGGAGTGCTTGTCGAGCAGTTCTTCTATTTCTTGTTGAAGGAAAAGGAAAACCTGCTTTGCTCCAAAATCTGGGCGAGAATCTTGATACCAAGGGTCCTTCTCCCTCGAGTAAAACACGAGTCGCGGATCAAAAGATGATCGAAAAATTACAGGCTGGAATGTGATTTTCCCAGTAGTCGCCAAAAACTGTTGGTCGTCAGATAGGACTTTTAAGAAGAGCAACAGTCAGGGGACAAGAAGTCCCTCCTCTTTAATGGGAGAGGTTCCCTTATTCAGAAATGAACTTATTTACAAATGTACAAGACATGATTTGTTGGTTAAACTTGGATATCACGAAAGTGTTTTCTATGAAGATCATCAATTACAAAAGGACTGAGGAAATGAGAGTACGGGAAAGAGCAGAAAGGCAACATGCAGAATTATAGATATCAGAGTAATTCTTTATGTATGCGAAAGTCACAGTGAATTGAAACAAGATCATTTGTATTGGATAAATAAGATGGAATTTAAAGACACAAAGTTCTGTAAATAACATCTGCTTAGAACACAAAGTTTCTTAACATAACACAGATTCATTAATCAAGGACACAAAGTTCCTTCTTGGTTATACAAGATCACCGTGCTTGCAAAGTTGAAGAGTATGCAATCGGTAAGACTAACGAACTTGAGACAAATGATCTTCACAAAGAAAATAAATGAAAGCTTAGGAATAACAGAGATCAGATAGACAAAGAATGGAAAGTCCTTCTGTATTGATTTCTTTATAATCTATTTACACTTTTAGAAAATATGCCAAGTTCTTCCTCCTTTTTTTGAATGGCGTGAAGAAGGCCATTATATAACTTACAAATCAGTTACTCTTCGTAACCATTTCTTTAACCAAGAAGCGATTAAAGACCGCTATCGCGATACCTCGACCCATTCTGAAAAAAAAAAAGAAATGGAAGAAGAGAAAGAATGAGGAGAAGAAGACGGTGGCGATCACTTGGAGGACCCGACTTGAGAATCCATTGCTGAAATTCTTTTGACGCCTCGGCTATGTCTCTGCCCACGAGGGTGCGCGTGTTGGCCGTAGGCTGCGTCCAAAATCCAAGACATTTCTCCAGCTCTTTATCAAACTTCGACATGAGTATGATAATCTTTGTTTAGCTTCTTGATAGCGGACTCGAGCGGTGAAATTTGTTCTGTTCTGAAACTTGATCTTCATATTGATAGCAGCAGGTGCGACCTAAATTCGGGGAGGAATTACGAGAAAAAGGGATACATGCGTAGGGGAATTAGGTTGCGAGGTTCGAGCAAGGGTAGCATGGAAACAATGTAAGAATTGCAAAAGGTGGCTTGCTCGTTATATAGCCGTTGAGGAGAGGAAGGGTGATCAATGCGCATTACATTCATATCTATCGGTTTGAAAAACAACATATTCGAGTAGAGCGGGAAAAACTAAGTATGAATGGCATTTGGTTCGTTTGGGACATGTGAGGCGAATGCGTGAAACACGCGGCTCGGCCGGTCGGGCGAAACAAGGAGAAAGATGCACAAATGCATTTTGGGACATTTGGGAATCCAAAACACGAAAGTGTGGTTCGGGTGTTTGGCGAAAAATGGAACAACTTGCACTTTTTGACTTGGGACATTTGGGACATTTGAAAGAAGCGAAATACGCGGTTGGGTGTTTAGGCGAAAATGGAACAACTTGCCCTTTTTGACTTGGGACATTTGGGACAAAAGTTCGAAGTGCGCATTCGGGTGGTTCGGCCGAAAATGGAGCAGCTCGCAGGCGGAAAGTTTGGGACACTTGGAACATAAAAATGAAGCGAAGTCGTGGTTCGGGGTTTCGGCCGATCGATGGAACAGAGCGCACTTTTGAACTTGGGACATTTGGACAAAAAAGTCCAACGAGGCCGAAAATGGAACAACTTCGGGGATTTCGGCCGATCGGGGAACAGAGCGCACTTTTGAAATTGGGACAGTTGGGACATGAAAGAGTGAAGTACGCGGATTGGGTGCTTCGGCCGAACATTGAACAACTCGCACGAAAAGTTTGGGACACTTGGGACGAAAAGTTCCGACGGGCCCGAAATCGGGACAATTTCGGGAAATCGGCCGATCGGGGAACAGAACGCACTTCGGAACTTGGGACAGGCGGGACAAAAATGTCCGACAGGCCCGAAATACATACAAAATGACCCAAAACTGCATACTGACCACAATTTCACGACTTTTCTCAATTTCACGACTTGGTACATTAAGTCAAAATCTAAATTTCAAACTTGGGGTAGAGTAAAATACTCCCAAATTGACATAAATTCTACTTATATAAGGACTACAAGATCTCATCATCACTATTAGTCACATCTCTACTTTGGTTAAACTAAACAAGAAGGTTTAAGTCTAATGAACACACATTTACACATGCTTAATAAAGTGACAATTTTTCCAAATTTAAATACACAAAACATAAATAAACACATACAAAAATTAAATAAAGGGACACAATTCACCCCATGACCACATATGTGAAATCACCCCCCATGGGAGACTTCCAAACAAGACATGCAAAACACACACTAAACAACATTACACAAGTTGTCAATTTTGGCCTCATTGCTCAATGCTCAACATCCTTCCGTGGTTGGTCCCCTATCCCCTTCGATGTTTGTGATAAAATTCCTACACACAAAAAATACCTCTCTGGCCTTTTAGTCTTATTAACAATATCGAGAACATATGCATATAAACTCAATGTTCATCATTCAACATTTAGCAATTCTATTTTTAATCAATATGTCAAACTCTAACCTTAACATCCATGAGATTACAATTATATTTCAACAATCTCAAAACATAACATGTTAGTATAAAATCTACATCATGAAAATCAACACACATCTAACTGTCTAACATCACTATCTAGTGCCTCATAATAAAACATAAACATCATAGTGTCAATAATCCACATATCAGTATAATCTACCATCTACTGATCAATGTATCATAATCAAATGTCTAGACATCAGTCCAATAGTATCAATATCAAGATAAAACAGTTTCAAAGAGGAGTAGGCACTACATCTTCCTCCCCTTATACTTGAATTCCTCCCGAATTCACTTTGAAATAGATGAGGAGAGTGAGCTCACAAAATAGTGTCATCCTCCCAAATGGTTTGCGGTCTCATCGTACCTATTCCATTGGACCCACACTTAGTCAATCGTGCGGTGTCAATGGCCTAGGGTTCTATGCTCTATAATGTACATGGGCTCCACCGACACCCTCCCCGCTCATGCACCTACAATGTTGTCTAATCCAAAACATGAGAGGGATCTGGAATATATCTCCTAAGTACAAATACATGAAATACATCATGCACATGAGACAAGTTATGTGGCAATGATAGATGATAGGCCAAGGGACCGATACACTCCAAGATCTCAAAGGGACCCATAAATCTAGGAGCTAACTTAGAGCCTTTTCCATAATGGATAGGAATCTTATGAGGCATGACATGAAGAAACACCTTTGTGCCAACCTCAAAATTACTATCTTTCATCCTTATTGGTATCCAATTTTTTTCTCCTTTTGAAGCCAAGAAGCAACATAGATTCAACAGGAGCTTACGGGCAGCTAGATCATAAATATATGCCATTTTGTAGCCGAGGAATATAACTATCCCTTTGTTATTTTGATTTGTGGAGATATGGATAGCACCTTAAAAGGATATGATCTTATCTTAACTATTTTAGGTTGTGCCTTTCAACCAAGGTAAGAGAACCTATTTTGTAACCTTTGTTATACGAAAGGAGATACATGTAACTTTCTTATGCATAAATTTTATAGAAAAGACCTTAGGAAAATATGATCAACACACCATATCTTACTCTCACGAGTTGTCACTTCCAGATTATTGAAATATTTTCAACACAAGGCTAAGGTTACTAAATAAATTTGGAATCCCTGATGCATTTTGCATACTTTAGCAAATGGATTTTCATCTTATGTGGGTATACTGAGAAAAAATAGGGTTAGTATGGGTAGGATTAGATGTTTTTAAATAGATTTTAGTGGGAGGGGGAGACAGGATGAACTTGAATCACAAGATCCATGAGAGCTTATACAAAATGGAAAGATTCAACCAAAAAATGCCATAAAAAGCTAAAAATGTTTCTTCAATTAGAATATGTGCTTCGATGGAGGCCCAGATTAGTACTCTTTCATACAACTATGGGATTCTATTACAAAATTTTGAGTCATAGAACACAACAAAGCACCAAGATTCAAACCAAATAACACCCGAGGAACACCCAGAGGCTTACGAGATAATATTTGTCAACAAAATGAAAGAAAAGTGATTTTAAACCATTTATCTCACTCCCGAGATGAAGGATCTTCTAAGAAATGAAATTGTAGATTCCAATAAACTATCACAAGGATTGAGACTGTGTGATTGGATCAGATTTTGGTACAAGATTGCAACATGAAAAGAAAAACTATTTGCATGCATTCGGAGATGAAATAAATACATTTTACTCAAGATTAACACAAAATAACTCAATTTTGATCAAATTTATCAGCAAGGAAAGTTTCAAGAAAATATCAAAGCGTTTCAATGGTTATACACTTGCACCCACCTTGACATGATTAAATTTCACACAAAGAGGGATATACATGCTTCTTAGATGACTTCTCGAAAAATGATGGGCTGTCAAGATTTTCTACTAGAAAAATCAGTCTTTGATCTCTCCAAAAACTCCCAACCATTTGCACGATGAATTTGTGCCATTTATAAATTTTACAACAAACTCCTTTCCCCAAAAACAAGAAATTGAGTGCTACCATTGTTTGCCATGATCACAATCATGATTCCTAGAATCAAATCTATAAAAAAGTTACCAAGTTCTCAATGGAAAATCTCTTCGAATATCTCCCGTATTCAACTCCTTCCTCTAGAAAATCACGCTTCCTTCCATTTGCAAACCACTTCCACCCCTAATCTATTAAATCTAGCTCCTTGCATTCTCGGGAGAAGAAAAATGGAAAACTAGATTGGGTCCAACGATTAGACCATTTCTTGGTGAAAGACATCTCCAGATCTCTCCCACCAAACTCTAGATATCAAAATTAACTCGCCTCTTTGTTTGGCGTGTAGAAAATAACAAGAAATCATGAAGAATCACACCTCTAGGAGCTTTACAGTAGAAATGGGGGGGAAATCAAATTCAGACACACAACTTTTGTTGATATTTGATTTGAATGTGGTTCGTCCATGTGGAAGATTCAAAAACGGGCTCGAGGGCATCTTTTTGACTTTTTCTAACCCTTTGAAAAATTTAAAAATTTAACATTTTCCTCCGCACCCGCACTTCGAAAAATGGGCATGACATGTGTCCTAAGGTGGGTCCTACGAAAAATGTAGAAAAATTCTATCATTTGACCCTCTTTTGGAAAAAGAATTTTTCCAAGTTTCTCCCATGCAACTCTACCCTTCCGCTTCAAGTTTCTAATGTGGGTCCTAGCAGAACCCCACTTCCTTTTATGTCTTTTAGTCCTTTTCCCTCAAAGGGAAAATTTATCACTTTTCCTCTAAAACCCACATCTATGTCATTGAGTGGAGAAATCTTGCACCCATTTCCGTCGGGATCGCGGGTCATTTTGATAATTTTAGTCATTTGCATGCAAGAGGAAAATTTTCCAAGTTGCCCCCGATGGTCCACCATCCCGCCCCTTTGGCTAAAAAAAAATTTTGAATTTTTCTTTTATCGGGTTTACAAACCATTTTGATATTTTAACCGTCTTGAAATAAAGAGGCAAAAATTAATTTGCCTTCGATGGTATGCTTCCTCACCCCTTTTGACTTTTCAAACTACCACGTGTCACAATGGCACACCTTGAGATGGTTCCCAAAATTTGAGACCTTGAATGAGCACGAGCTCGCCACGTGTCCTACCCTAGAAAAATTTGTTTGAAGGATTGAAGCTCAATAGAAGGTGCCATGTGTCAAGATCCGAGGTAGTCTCCTTTGGCCATTGAAAAGTCCAAGAAAAATGTAAAGTAAGCGGAGTCCTCCAAGTGTCCTCATGGTGCTCCTTCAAAATGGAACTTAAAAGGCTAGTCCCCAACATGTGTGGTTTCACCACATGTCCTGAAAACTTCCAAAGAACATTTTTGAAAAAATAATAGGTATGGGAAGACCCATAGGAAGCCTCTAAGTGTCTCTATCTCATAAAACCTCCACGTGTCCTCCCGGTGATACTCCAGAGTCAAACCAAAAGTAGACCTTCAAATGAGCCGTTCTTTCACGTGGACACATTTTTAAGTTGAGGCTCTTCATCAAATTTTTAAAGTGCCCAATTGATCTGCATCCTACCAAAAGAAGCCACATCCCCTATTGTTGTAAGGATGCAAATTTGACTAGGAGAAACACTGGTCAAACTATAAAATACTTGAAAAATGACTATTTGAGCACGAAATGAAATTTTCTCAGGGACAGAGAGTTGAGAAATGTTACAAGGCTCAAATACATTCCTCAGAGTTACATCAATTCATTTTGCTTCAAGTATCTAGGGAAAAATGATAAGAATGACAAATATCATTGTGGAAAATAGAGAAATGGGAAAACGCAAGTTTTAAAGGAACACGGAATAGGAGACTCAAATTTCATACCATTTCCAGAGGAACAAAGAAACAAGGAGAAACATATGGACCCATACATGATCTTCGATCCACGAGTAGATTAAAAATGGCAACAAAGATTGAACAAGCACAACACGGGAAGTAGAAAATGACACACGCCTTGAATCAATAAATTTTCAAAGGCATAAATGGTGTGAAACTAATTTGAGCACCAACATCGGCTTCGGCTCGAGGATGGGCACTCTTGCGAGTGCCATAAGAACAAAGGTATACCAAGTGCCAAAAATATAAATTGGGTGACAAATTCGGGTTGTAGGGTATAGAAGAAAAGCCATTTACAAAAATGGGCGAGGAGAAACTAACAAAAATAGGTCACTAAGGATCAAAATGAGCAAAAACATGAAAACAGGAAACAAACAACTGACTATACACTATATAAAAGATGTTTACCTTGATTATGGGGAATCAATCTAAGAAATGCTTCAAATGCCTACCATTAATAGGCAGTTCAAGCAATTCACCATCCAAATCCTTCAAGAAGAAGGTGTGTTCACCAATTCTAATGTCAATGGAGTAAGGGTCCATCCATAATGAGTCAAATTTGTCATGCTTTCGCTTATCTTCATGCCTCATTATCCCATAGTAGCACAAGATCTCCAATATTGAATTCTCTGGGAGTCACCTTCTTGTCAAATAGTTTCTTCATGTTTTCTCTGAACCTTATATTCCTCTCTTGGGATGCCCTCCACTCTTCATCAAGCTCAACAATCTAGTTAATGCAATAATCAGGAAGAAATTACCTCTTGATCTTCCAGTTGTTGAATGAACTGATATGAGGATAGTTGCATATGCGAGGGCAGTAGTAAGCTTGAGTTCCATATACCAACTCAAATGGACTCTTTCCAATAGTTCTTTTAACAGGTGATCCTATAATCCCAGGACAGCAAACTTCAGTTTGCTCACCCCATTTTCTCTTGTTCATTTTCAAGTTTCTTTTGATAATCTTCAACAAGTACTTATTACTAGACTTAGCTTGTCCATTTCCTTGGGGATTATAATTAGAGGCATATGTCAAGTTGATCCCATATTATTTCCACATTACCACCAAAGGTTTAGCTCTAAAGCTCATGGACTATTATGAGCTATGATTTTGGCCGGTACTCCAAACTGCTGCAAATGATATGGTTTAGCACAAAGTCCATGATAATTTGGTGTGTGGCCTTCTTGGTGGGGATTGCTTCCACCCATTTGGTAAAGTAGTCAGTGTCTACAATAATCCACTTATGGCCAACACTTTAAGGGTTTGAAATCTCACCAATGAAATCCATACCCCATTACTTGAATGGGGCTTCAATTGATCATGAGGATGCAAAGGAAGGGAGCTTGAAGGTTTCAGACTTGAGAAATGCTGACAACTCTCACGTATTTTGACCAACATGGTTACATACTTGAAAAGGATTTGGCCACCAATAACCAGCCCTCGAGGATCTTGTGTGTTGTGACTCTTGCAGCAAAGTGCCCCCAAAAACTCCTCCATGGAGATCAGAAATTATCTTGGGGGCTTCATCTTTAGTGATGCATCTTAAGAGGACTCCCTCTGGGTTCTTCCATGCCAACCAAAAATTAGTAATGACATATTTCTGGGAAGCCAACTTAAGAGCTCTTTTTGGTTCTTACTTAAATGCTCAGGGAAGTTTAAATGTCTGAGATAGAACATCACATCCTTGTACCACTCAGAATTCATCAACTTTTCAAAAACACCTACCCTTTCTTCCTCAACCTCATTTACCTCAATAGTCTGCAAGTTTCTCTCAGCCATAAGCTTAGCCAAGCCCAAACCTCTCACCAAATTTGTGGTTTGGATGTCCATATCATATTCTTGCAACTTTTTCACCCATCTACATCTTTTTCTTGAGACTTCCATCTCTACAAGATGTCCTTTACCATGGTATGGGGAACATAAGAAATAACCTTTGAACTTAGAATATAAGGCTTGAAAACCTTTGTTTCTTTTACCAAGGAAAATTCCTACTTCTCCATAATGGTGTACTTTAGTTCTGCCCCTTACAATGCCTTACTGAAAAAGGAAATTGGCCTCTCAGCCCCTTCATTATCCTTCTACAACAAGATAGAAGCAATAGTGTTTTCTGAAGCAAAGGAAAATAGCTGGAAAGGCTTCTTATAGTCTGAGCTGCTAAAACAGGGGCATGCTTCAATGCCTCTTTGATTCCATTGAAATCTTGGATGGCAGCCTCCTCCCATTTGATGACCTGGTCCTTCTTTAGCATGGAAGTGATTGGGATGGTCAACTCAACAAAGTTTGATATAAATATTCTAATGAAGTTTATCTGCCCAAAGAAGGACTGAATCTCTTTCTTGGTTCTTGGAATTGGGACTTTGTTGATGGCCTCCACTCTCTCTAGATCAATCATCACTCCTTGTGACACAATGTGACCTAGCAACTTTGCCTTCTGCACTCCAAAATTACATTTCTTTTGATTGAGTGAGATTCCATACTCCCTACATCTTATCAACATGTTCTCCAAGTGCAGCAATTGGTCACTTCTCTTCCTAAAAACATGGTCACATCATCTTGGTACACAAAAATAAACTCATTTAAGTAACCAACAAAGGCAACATCCATTTCTCTTTGAAAAGTATCTCAAGTGTTCATCGACCAAAGGGCATCTTGACATACACATATGTTCCCCAAGGAGTAGTGAAGGTTGTCTTGATCCTTTTTTATTCCTTTACCATGACCTAGTTATAATTAGAGAAACCATCTAAGGTAGAGAGTAACTCAAAACCAGATTCTTGATTGCAGCATGTGCTCCATGTTTGGTAAAGGATATTTATCCTTCATTGAAGCTCGTTCGATTTCTGAAGTCCACACATAACCTAATATCACCATTCTTCTTTCTTATTGGTACGAAGTTTACAACCCATGAAGAAAACCTTGTGGGTTGGATAATCCCTCCATCTCTTAATTTCTTCAGTTTTTCTTGAATTTTGAGAGATAACAGAGGATTATTTTTCCTCTATTTCTACCTGAATGGTTTTCATTGGGCTCTAAGGGAATCTCAAGTTGAAACAGGTCCTCTCTGTATGCTTTGAGCTTAGAATAGGTCCAAGCCATGTAATCTTGGTATTTTTCAACAATTGGATGTATGATGCTTTTCCTCTTTCTGAGATTGCTGCCTAACCAAATATTCCTTGGTTTCTCCTTTGTGCAAAGGTCATGCTCGTAAACATCCGTCGGCTGCCATACATCTGTTAACAATGCAATCAACATTATCAAAATTGGACTCAAGAGCAACCAGCCCTCTAGGGATGGTATTGGTCTTTAGCTGGATGATGCCCTTATCAAACAAAGTTTCCTTTCCCTCTGTTGTACATACCATTGGCTCCAAATCAATGCATTCATCAGAAAACTCTCCCTTGTTTTGTAGGAATCTTCTAATCTAAGTATCATCATCAAAAACCTTCCAGTGTTTAATGTTATCAGGGACATAGGGTCTTGTCAATACCTCATCCTCATATTCACAATTTGGGGACAACTGCACAATTGTCAAAATGAGATCTCAATAATGCAAATTTTTTTGCCAAGTCATTAAATTTCCTATCATGATGCACATAAATGTTGAATGAATCAAACATCTCAATGAAATCCCAAACTACATGTTTGTCTTATATTTCATTCGCTGATTTTTTGTGGCATACAATTTTCTGACTTGTTTTACAATTTATTTTGAGTCTCCTTTGACAATGATTTCCTTGACACCATATTTCAAAGCAATTCTTAAACCTAACAACAATTCCTCATACTCAGCAATGTTGTTAGTGCACTCAAAGTTTAGTTTTAAGGAAGAAACAAATTTTTCTTGACCAGGAGAAAGTAGAACAACACAAGCACCATTCCAAAACTTTGATAAAGCTCCATCAAAAATAGAGTCCAAATAGAGCCTTGCCTACTCAAGGCATTTTCCTTCTTCAATCTCATGCTCCTTTCCATCAGAAATCCCATAAAGTTGTTTGCATCAACATTTTTGTACAATACTTCATAAGATGCATTATTAGGATCCTCAATAAGGTGTACCATCTTCTTCTATCCATACAACCTAACAAAGTGCCTTCAATTGGAATGGTGGCATAGGACATATCCATTTGGACACTCCCACCAACACTTGTAGCCCATTTTCTTGACAAAGAACTTACCCCACTTGGCTAGGAAATCAACTATGACAACATCAAGTTTCAAATTTTTACACAAGGATAGGTTGCAAGCTGCACCACCAAACCCTTCACACATCCCACTACAGGCACTTCTCTAGAGTCTATGGCAGTGCACATCCCATATGTTGTTGTTACATTAATATTCAGCTCATTCATGACTTCCAGAGGCACACATTGCATGATGCCCCCAGTCAAACATACATTTATGGAGCAGCCTATCCTTGATGATTAGTGTGGTGCGAGAATGGGTCCACATTCAGCTGGGATTCTACCAAGGATGTCTCCCGATAAACCTCAAAGCGGTTCAACTATTTCTTTTAATGTTGATGGTGTCTCAAACTCTTCAACGACTAGAGGATTCTCTGACAATGCTCACATTTCTCCCTAAGGTTGTCTTCTCTTCATTCAATCCCAAGTATTCAAATGCTCTCCTTTTGTGCTTAGGAATCCAAATCAACTCAACAATTGGAGACAGATAATTTTATTTGACTTAAAACTTGGGCAATGTCATATGGGACACTCTTCGGTAAGGCAATATTGGAAGGAAATTCGATACACTTATTAGGTGGCACATGATTTTTATAGCTTAAGCATGAAGACGGGTATGATTTTTGCTTACAACTACGGGGCCTGCGGTAGGTGCATCTTTCTTAGGAGCCTCTTTAGGAATGTTTGAAAGTAAGTGAACTTTTGGCTTGGCTTTAGTCCCTGCACCTTTGATAACCCTACTTTTTGTGTTATATTCCTTCTCTTGGGAAATAACAACATTCATTAACAACTTTCTATCTTCCTCAGATGGGATTCCTCCATCATACTTATTTATCATTAGGGCCCTTAAATATTCAAATTCATTATTGGGCAATTAAAAATATTGTACAAGATAGTATCTACTTCTAAAGTATGAAAGAGAGGAAGAATAGGTACCCTATAAATGCAATCCCAAAAAATGGCGGAAGTTCTAGCACTTATCACCTCGGTTGAGGTTGCCTTGTTGTGAGATGGTGGAGCATCCCATCATGTAAACATCATCATCATTGTCATCATCAGCTTCTTCTTCCCCTTGATGACCTTCTTCATAAGGAGAATGGGGCATGAAACATGTTTCACACCAATCAATGACCTATGTTTCTTCCACCACAACAACTCTAACGACCGAAGCATCGGGCACCATTCTATTTTCCCTACCTTGGGCCTACCTATTTCCAAATCCAATAGGTCTTTTATCGTTGTCATCAAATCTTTGATGATTTTTAAGTCTATCTTGGCCTTGTTGCTTGTGTTGTCCTTGTGAACCACGCCCAATTCCTTTCTTAACTCAGGCTAGTTTGTAGGAAAATTCTTTGACATCCCATGCCAAAGTCTTCACAACTTCCTCCAGGTCAGCAAATTTACTTGCTTGGGGTTTTTCTAGGTTAACCAAATTCACACCATCCCTTTTAGGATGTTTTCCAATTTCCTTGATATTATTCTCTATTTGTAGGGGCATAGTGAATGCTTGTCTCAAATTGGTAGGGTTCTTGTCCCTCAAGTAGTAAGCAACCTTTTTATCAAATGCATCTGTGTATTTGATCAAACATGATTCATCACATGGCCTTATCCTAACAGGCATTCTCCTCAAGGTCTTATTGAACCTTGTGTTGAAATCATGTACTAACTCATTAGGATTCTTCTTGATATTCTCAAATTCCAATAGAAGAAACCTAGAGTCAGTATCCCATATCACCATATTGTTCATCTCAGCCCTAGAATCAATAGAGTTATATGGAAATGCTTTATACCACTCCCTTGCATCCTCTTCTAAAGTGTGGCCAAACAATTTGATGTATACATCCTCATATTCAATCTCAAAGTCTTCCATTATGTTGAGAAAAAGCTTTAGATGTTGATCACCAGTTATAGCATTGTTTCCTTTGGAACTTTAGTAGTTTGTTACTTACATCTTGAGGTAATGTGTTTGGATAACCAACCATTCCCACAATATTTATAGGTCCAAAGGTGTTTACAAAAATGGAGGTCTAGGTTGAGCTATATTGATTCGAGGAGGTGATATTGGGGAGAAACAAATTGATGATTGGTAGAGGTATCTGAAATACAAGAGTGTATCTTTTAAAATGGACACCCACCAAAGGTCTAGCTTATTGGAAATCCCATTAACTTTTGAAAATATAGGGGTAGAATGGGAAGCAAACCTTTCAAAATAAAATGAAGGCCCCTTTCGTTGGAGAATTCAATTCCACAAAGAGGTTGCTGATTCGAGTCACTTGAATTGTAGTCTTCAATAATATGCTAATCACTTTCATGAATGGGGATCACTTTTCTTGACTGTTGATCTCCCACAATTCTCCAAGCTCTTCTTCCTTTCGACTTTTCTTTTCCTAACTTAGGAAACAATGTCCTAACGAGGATCTCTAGCAAACAAACATCTTCTTCCTTATAACTTTGCAAATATTAGTAACAAATCTTACTTAAAAGAGGTTTAAGACACTGGTCCTTATCAAAACCAAATCAATAGGGAGTTTCCACTAAGGATTTCCACCTTAGTTGTGCAAATGCACTAAAATATTCTCTATCAAAGCACTTATAAACCGGAAATGAAAGCTCTGACCTTCCTTTACCAAGATTTATTAGTGAATACCAATGTGAAAAACTTGTAGAGACTAGAAAAGTTGCATACAACACTTGTAACTTGAAACTTCATATAGGCCCGAACACATGATAATATTTAAAATAGATTTACGCACTTTAGAGCATACAAGAAATGTTTACCAGGGTTTGAGTATGAACTGTATCTCAATGAAAAAATCAGTTCTCAGCAACTTTTAAAATAGTCCCCGACAATGGCGCCAAAAGTGTTGGTATCCAAATTTGTTCTCCTTTTCAAGCCAAGCAGCAACAAAGATTCAACATGGAGCTTAGAGGCAGCTAGATCATAAATATATGTCATTTTGTATACGGGGAGGAATCTAATTGTCCCTTTGTTACTTGGATTTGTGGAGAGATGGATAGCACCTTAAAAGGATATGATATTATCCTAACTATTTTAGGTTGTGCCTTTCAACCAAGGTAAGAGAACCTATTTTGTAACCTCTGTTATTTGAAAGGAGATACAGGTACCTTTATTTTACATAAATTTGATAGAGAAGACCTTGGGAAAATATGATCAACACACCAAATCGACTCTCACAAGTTGTCACTTACAGTTTATGGAAATATTTTCAACACAAGGCTAAGATTACTAAAGACATCTAGAATCTTGATATGTTCTGCATACTTTCGCAAATAGATTTTGTTCTTGTGTGGGTATTCAGAAAAAAATAGGGAGTAGTATGGGTGGGATTAGATGTTTTTAAATGGATTTTTGTGTGAGGGAGACATGATAAACTTTACTCACCAGATCCTTTAGAGCTTATGCAAAATGGAAAGATTCAACCAACAAAATGCCTTAAAAAGCTAAAAATGTTTCTTCAATTAGAATGTGTGCTTGAATGGAGGCCCAGATTATCAATATTTCATACAAGCTATGAGATTCTATCATGAAGGATCAAGTCGAGAGAACCCAATAAAGCACCAAGATTCAAACCAAATCATGCTTAAGGTACACCCAGAGGCTTACGTATAATCTATGTCAAAAAATTAAAGAAAAGTGATTTTAAACCATTTATATCAATCCCAGGATGAAGGATCTTATGAGAAATGAAATTCCAGATGCCACTAAATTATCACAAGGATTGAGACTTGTGTGATTAGATCAGATTTTGGTACAAGATTGCAACTTGAGAAACAAGAAAAACTATTCGCATGTAATCGGAGATGAAATAAATACATTTTACTCAAGATTAACATAGAATAACTCAAGTTTGATCAAATTTATTAGCAAGGAAAGTTTCAAGCACAAAATCAAAGATTTTCAATTGTTGTACACTTGCAACCACCTTGACATGAGTAAATTTCACACAAAGAGGGATATACTGAGGATTCTTAGAGGACTTCTTAGAAAAGGATGGGCTCTGTCAAGATTTTTCTACTAGAAAAATCAGTCCTTGACCTCTAAAAAACTCCCAACCATTTGCATGATGAATTTGTGCCATTTATAACTTTTACAATAGACTCCTTTCCCCCCAAAAAACTAGACATTGAGTGCTACCAGTGTTTTCCATGATCATGATCATGATTCCCAGAATCAAATCTGCAAGAAGTTACTAGATGCTCAATGGAAAATATATTTGAATATCTCCGCATTCAACTACTTTTTCTAGAAAATCATGCTTCCTTCCATTTTCCAACCACTTCTGCTCCTAATCTATCAAATCTACCTCCTTGCATGCTCGAGAGAAGAAAAATGGAAAACTAGATTGGGCTTGACATTCAGACTATTTTAATGGTGAAAGACATCTCCAGATCTCTCCCACAAAAGTCTAGATATCAAAATTAACTTGCCTCTCTATTTGGCATGTAGAAAATAACAAGAAATCATGAAGACTTGCACTTCCAGAAGCTTTACAGTAGAAATGGGGGGAAAATAAGATTTAGACACACAATTGTCATTGATCTTTGATTTGAATGTGGGTCGTCCACGTGGAATATTCAAAAATGGGCTCATGGGATTCTTTTTGACTTTTTCTGACCCTTTGAAAAAATGTAAAAATTTTACATTTTGCTCCACACCTCTGCTTCTGAAAAATGGGCCTAACACATGTCCTAATGTGGGTCCCAAAGGAAACACAAAAAAATTCTGTCATTTGACCCTCTTTTGGAAAAAGGAAAATTTTCCAAGTTTCCCCCACAGCCATGCTTCCGATTCAAGTTGCTAATGTGGGTCCTAGCGGAACCCGCTTCCTTCTATGCCTTTAACTCATTTTCCCTCAAAGGGAAAATTTCTCACTTTTCCTCCATAAGCCTAGATCTCTGCCTTTTGACCGGATCAATCTTTGATCCTTTTCCATCGATCTCACTAGTCATTTTGATAGTTTTAGTCAATTGCATGCAAGAGGCAAAATTTCCAAGTTGCCCCAGATGGTTCACATTCCCAACCCTTTGGCGAGAAATTTTATTTGACTTTTTATTTTTTCGGGTTTGCCATGACCATTTTTATATTTTAACCCTCTTAAGACAAAGAGGAAAAAATATTAAGTTGCATCCAATGGTCTTCTTCCCCACCCCTTATGACTTTTCAAACTTCCACGTGTCACAATGGCACACCTTGAGATGATTCCTAAAATTTTGAGACCACAATGAGCATGAGCTCGTTATGTGTCCTATCTCAAAAAAATTGTTTGAAGGATTGAAGCTCAATGGAAGGTGTCATGTGTCAAGATCCGAGGCATTCTCCTTAAGCCATTGAAAATTCCAATAAAATTGTAAAGTAAGGGGAGTCCTCCAAGTGTCCTCATGGCACTCCTTCAAAATGGAACTTAAAGACTAGTCCCCAACATGCATAGTTCCTCCATGTGTCCTGAGTTCCAAAAAAACATGTTTTGTAAAAAGACTAAGTATGGGAAGACCCACGTGTGGAAGCCTCCACGTGTCCTCCCTGCGCTACTCTAGAGAAAACCAAAAATTAGACCTTGAAATGAGCATTGTTCTTCCACATGGACACATTTTTAAGTTGAGCATTTTCATAGAATTTTTAGAGTACCTAGGCTGAGCTGCATCTAACCAAAAGAAGCCATGTCTCCTATCACTACAAGGATGTAAATTTGACCGGTGAAACACTGCCAAATCAAGTTGTAAAATATAGAAAATGAATATTTGAGCTTGGAAATGAAATTTTCTCCAAGGACAAAGAGTTTAGAAATGTTACAAGAGCTCAAATACATTTCTCGAGTTACATAAATTCATTTTTCTTCAAGTACCTAGGCGAAAACGCACAAGAATAAAAATCCGACTATGGAGAATAGAGAGAATGGGAAAATGTGAGTTTTTCAAACAAGGAATGGGAGACTCAAATTTTAGACCTTTCTCAGGAACAAAGAAAAAGGAGATAAATATGAACCCATACATGATATTTGACCTAGGAGCAGATTAAAAATGGCAACAAAGACTGACCAAGCACAACACGGGAAGTAGAAAATGACAGAGGCCGTAAATCAATAAATTTTCAAAGGCACAAATGGGGCGAGACTATTTTGAGCACCAACACTCCTTATATCTACATAATTCTTCTACCCATCTTGAGCCTCTTAAAGCCTCTACCGAATAGAGACAACTCGTTGTTCTATATCTTGTCACGAAATCCAACCCAAGAGAAACCCTGTCCTCTAATCTATCCCAACTTTAGGGTGTTCTACACTATTTTCCATATAACACCTAAAAAGGAACCATATCAATATAACTCTTCGAAAACTATTGTTGTAGGAAAACTCTACCAAATACAAGTACTCCTCCCACCTAGACTATTGGTCCATAACATACATCTGAAACATATCCTCTAAGATCATATTCAATCACTCATCTATGCATCTATCTCTGGATGGTAGGATGTACTTAATTTGATGCTCGTACCAAGAACCCACTTTGGATGGTAGTCCAGAAGTGAGAAGTGTACAAGGGATTGTGGTCACAAATGATATTCCATAGAATCTCGTGTGAGTCGATAATCTCATCAAGGTATACTTGCACTACTGCACTAGTTGTATAGGTGGTCTTCACTCGATAAAAGTGTGCCACTTTCGTCAATTTATCCACCATGACCATGATTGCATTGTGGTGGTATCTTGACATTGCTAGGCCTATAATGAAATCCATGGAAATGGTGTCCCATTTCCACTTCGGTATGGCATGCGGGAAAACAATTCCAGCTGGATGTTGGTGCTTGGCCTTAACCCTCTGACACTCTACATAGTGTGACACAAATTGGGATACATCCCACCAAAGACCTCTCCAATGATAAAAGCGTATCAAATTGGCTTTCATCTTCTTCACCCCGTATGGGCTAAATAAGGTACATGATCAGGTCTTTTCCAAGATATCTTGCCTCAAGCCTTCATCTCAAGGAACATAGATCTGATCTACTGTGTTTCACAAAACCATCTCGACTCTAATGATAATCTGTCAAAATTTCCTTCAAGGGGTCTCTCGAGACTCAATATCTGATCTAACTATCATGAGGAAGATGTTTCAAGATCCTTCTCCACAAATCTATACTCACTAAGGTAGCCATAGACACATGTCTCTTTTATTTAGGCGTCTACAACAATATTCTCCTTCTCCTTCACATGGTCTTTCTCCATGTTATACTTGCTAAGTAACTCCATCCAACACCATTGAAAATCATTGAGATTAGATTATGTGAAGAGGTTGTAAAGACTCAAGTGATTAGTCCCGAGTATAAATCTCTGGCTAAGAAGAAAGTGTCTCCATCGAACCAAGACATGAAAAAAACTACAAGCTCAAGGTCATGAGTCGGATAATTCATCTCATAATCATTGATTTTATGAGACTCAAAAGGTATAACATGACCCTCTTGCATCATCACACCTCTTAAACTCCGCCAAAGAAGCATCAGTGTAAATGAATAACTCACCACACGACAGTCTAGCACTAGAAGAATAGGTATTTCCGTAAGACATTCCTTCAAAGTGTCCTCAAGTCCTGCTCATATCTATCTACCCGGATGAGATTCTTTCCTTTCCACTAATGGGAAGTGATGGGGTGCACGAGACTAAGAGAAGTCCTGAAAAACTATCCCAAAGTATCCTATGAACCCCATGAAATGCAAGCTCCTCTGGTCACACTAGTAGGTGCCGACCAATCCATAATGGCTCAAATATTTGAAGGGTCGATGATGATACCTTCTCGAGAAATGATGTGACCCGGATATTGCACCTATAACTAAAGAATGCACACTTCACAAAGTTTCAGTAAAGTTGTTGCTAATGAAGAAATTGTAGAACCTAACGAAGGTGATCCTCTAGCTCCTCATGTGTACATGTGAATATCAAGATATCATCAAGGAACCTGCATACAAAGTGATCTAAAAGGTCCTGAACACCCTGTTCATCAAACTTATGAACACAACATGGGCGTTCCTAAACTAAATGGCACCACTTTGCGAGCTCATAGTGGTCATACCTCATAAGGAAATCATACTTGTGGATATTTGCCTTTGGTATCCTTAGGCGATGGTACCCTCACTTAACATCAATCTTAGAAAATATAGTGCCCCCTTTTTCCGATCAAACAAATCGTCAATGCGAGGAAGGGGGTAATGATTCTTGATCGTTACTTTTTTACATTGCCAATGGTCCACACACAAATGCAAGGATTCATCCTTATTCTTCACAAAAATCATTGGTTCACTCCAAAGAGATACACTTGGATAGATTATTCCTTTCTTAAGAATGCCCTCAAGCTACAATTTCATCTCACATAGCTCAGGTGTTGTCATCCTGTAAGGAGCGTGTGAGATAGGTTCCACTCCTAGAACCAAGTCAATGTGAAAATCTATCTCACACGGGGAGGAATCCTTGGAATTTCACTAGGAAACACATATGAGAACTCCTGTAATATGGGGTGATCATCAAGTGAAGGTCCACTAGCTTCATCGTCTGACCTATCACTTGACTATAATAACATACAACCAGACAATCTCATCACACGACCGCTTCAGCTCCATAGTATAAATAGTGTAGGTAGAGATTGGTCTTCGACTCTAATAATCATTGACTCCACACAAAAATTATCTATATAAGATATAATCTTACTATAACAATCCACTTTGGCTCTACATGTGCATGGAACCAATCCATGTGAAGGATAACACCATAAGATCCCAAGGGAAGAATGCAAAGATCCAGAGTAGTGGGAAAGGGTCCTAGGTCCACTACGCACTCCTCGACTAAGGAGTCAACCGAGACCTTGGCTCTAGAAGCCATCTCAACATCCCAACTAAGACAAAGTGCTTAACTACCACTGCTTACAACGCTCTACTAAAGATGGCAAAATGAAAGAATCTGATGAGCCTAAGTCAAATAAAATAGGGATAGAAATACCACCAATGTTACATGTGGTCTCTATCACCGTGCCCCGGTGCTCTGCCTAACGGTTGTCAATTGTTGCATAAATGTTGTGGCTCCTAACCATGTCGCCAATAGTAGGCTCAGAAACAGGTGCCTTACCCTGATTATTAGGGTTCTGAGGGCACTCTCTCTAATGATGTCCATGCACGCCACATCTGTAACAAGTGTCTAGTCCTCTCCACTATGTAGATAGCCCTCCAGGTGGCCCAGTAGTACATGCTAAAGGACATGAGGATCTAGCCATATATCTATGTGGGTGATGTGGTCGATGTGCTCGTCATCGACTATGCTCGAGTGGGGCCTATGTTCTATTGGCCCCCTAGCTAGAGGTCACATATTATGCCCACTTTGAGCATCATGACATTGTGGAGGTCAAAAGGGAAGTTGATTTTGTTGTTGTTTTTAGGAGGTAGAGGAGACCGGATGGAAGACTACGTTGATTTTTTTCCACCATGAAGAGGAAGGGTTCATCCCATTGATCTATTATCTGCACTTATGTTGTTGTATGTGACTCCTCACTTTGTCACATTCCCATTGAGTCTTCCCCCTAGTTTCCTCTATAATATAGGCCTTCTCCATGGCCTCTGATAGTGTCTGTGGGTAATGAATGTGCACTACCCCTCCCAAGTCCAAGTTTAGGCCCCTGATGAACCTGTGAACTTGAACCTACTCATCTTGCATATAATCTACATACTAAAGTAGATCTAAGAATTGTCCCTCATACTCTACTACCATCATGGAGGCCTGTCACAGATCGTGGAACTCATCAATCCATTGTTGAATGAACCTCTTGGAAATATACTTGCTCCTGAAATGCTCCTCAAAGAGCTCCCAAGTGACTATCTCATAATCTACAAGGAGATTCTTCTTCTCGATCATCCACCATACTCCATATTCGTCTCTTTGAAGGTGGATAGCAACAAGAGATCTCATGTTGCTAGAACAAGCTCATAGGTTAAAGCATCTGCTCAAACTTAGCAACCATGCCTTGGCCTAAAATTCACATGTGTCTCCAACAAAATGAGGAGGGTATAATTTTAGTATCTCTGCAATGTGCTCTGTTGCGATGACCTGTCATTCTCTAGACCTCTCTACATGATCAAATCTCAGCCTAGGGATCCTAGACCTATCTCTGTGCATCACATCTCGATCTCTGAGCTCTCTAGGAGGGGACTCATGTCTAACAAACTCCACCTCAGATTTCTCTTCCCTCTCCTTTACACCGTGACGTGAAGGTACACAAGCCTCCACCGATGTCTCCTTATCTTGCACAGGTAGGTCACCGTCTTTTCAATCCTTTGTGTATAACAGACATTAACCTCCTGTAGAAAGTCTGTAATATTTGAGGAATTATAGTTGTTACTTGCTGATCTGGGGTGTTAGATCAAGGTCCACATTTAGGAACCCTCGTCCTGGTCCGTGCCTCCGACACGTACCTAGGCGAGAGTCCAAACATCATGCATAATTCTATGTACTAGGTTTAAATTTTTGCTAGGTTTATTTGTTTTTGTTTTGTGCTTTCTAGGTGTGCCTCAGATCTAAGCGTATAACCCACGGATTTGATACCAAGTGTAACACCCACAAAATGACGCACCTAAACCATATAAATCCTCATAATTATCTAGGAATATTTACTTGAATTTTTTTACTTAGAAAACTACGGTAATGATTTATATGTATGAAATTTTAATTGCATTAATCGAGGTTTAAGCTACAATATTTTTACGTTTACTAAAATCTCACTTACAAACTACTACACTTTGTTGTAGGTTACTAAGTTAGTGTTGCGGGCTCTTAGGAAGTGGTTATAGGTTGTTGGATAGTTGTTGCAGCACTTTGACCGATGGATGTAGGCTATTAAATAGTTGTTACATGCACACGCACAATGGTTGCAATTTGATAAACAATTGCTACGGGAACCGAATAGTGGTTGCAGGGCTACTAGATAGTTGCTACAGGCACTAGATAGTGGTTGTAGGCTGCTTAGACACTTGCTACAGGAATTGAGTGTGTGGCTACAAGTCGCTGACGGATGCTACATGCATTGGACAATGGGTACAAGTTGCTCGAAAGTTGCCGCGGCACCTTCGAGCAAATGGGCTGCAGATCGCTAGAAAGTTGTTCGGGGCACTAAGTAGTGGATGCAGGATACTTAGACAATTCATGTGGGCACTTGGGTAGTGGCTAAAGGTTGCTAGGCAAGCACGCAGCACTAGACAGTGGCTACAGGCTCAAGGATAGAAGCCATGGGCATTTTCATTATTTTATTAATTCATTCTCGTTTCTCTCTCTCTCTTTTTTTACATTAATAGTGTTCATTAAAACTCATTCCCTTATTTTCCACGCATCCCATCCATAAGTAGTTTTATTCCATTTTCCCAAAAAAATTACAAGTGAATTAATTATATAAATTTAAAATCATATAGTTTTAATTAACTCCTTACGTTAACTTACCTGGAAGTAACAAAATTTAATTTAATTATTTAAATTATCTTAGTAAGTTAAATAATAAATTTAAGACCCTTATATATATATTAGTACCCTAAGAAAATAATTCCAATGAACATGTGCTAACACATTTACTTATTTGACCCATAATTTAAACAAAAATGTCACATAATAATCTAAACTCACCATGGCTCGTGGATAAAACCCCTCTAAAGACCGTGACTTATCTCGAGATTTACGTGTTGGGTTGCGATGATATTTAAAGGGTTTTTAGATTTATATGTTATAAGGAATCTGTTCAATTTTTGATAAAACCCAGAAGGTATTTTAGGAGAAATATATTTTCTAAAATCGGTGTAATTTGATTCTTACACAGACATTTGCAGATTAAAATTGATCCGAATATCGTGGCATATCTATAGATTTACATGTTGGGTTACTTTGATTTTTAGATGGTTTGTAGATTAATATGTTATAAATTGAATTTCTAAATTTTAGAAAAACCTAGAAAATATTTTAGGAGAAATAAATTTTCTAAGATCACTGTAATTTGATTCTCACACAGGCATTTCAAGGTTTAAAATGGTCAAAAGATCATGGCATATCTTGAGATTTACATGCTGAGTTACTATGATATTTAGAGGTTTTTCAGATTAATATGTTATAAATGAACATTCAAAATTTTAGAAAAACCTAGAAGATAATTTGGGATTAACGAATTTTCTAAAATCACTGGAAATTGATTTCAATGCTGAAATTTCTAGATTTTTGAATGCAACTTTGAAAGCAAATTTATAATTACTTCCATCTCTCCAATGAGTCATATATTTTAGATAAAACAACATTTACAACAAGGATAAGAGATTTTCTTTTCTTTTACATTCATATATTCCTTTACAAGCAACTTTTACATTCCTTACTTTTCTCAAATCTTCATAATCTGATATACAACCAAGTAGAGCTCTTTACCATACAATTTTACAAAATTTCATTACATGCTTTACAAAATTTCCACTTTAAACAATGAGATAAAAAATTGAATCATATACAACAAAGGGCTATCAACAAGCCAAACTTCAAGTCTTCAATATGCATGTCCTCTTCACTTTAGTAGCTCCAAAACTTGATTTCTTAAAACATCATAATGAAATCACAACATAAGGAAGGGGGAGTGGGAAATGCTCTCTGCCCAACCTTAATTTCATTAAGGGGAGAATCCATCCCCTTAATGACCCCTGAGCCCCAACCAAGGAACCATGAGGAACATTGAGCAACAATGACAACTTCCAACAAAGTGGCTTCACAACAAACATGCATACAAGACATTTAACTCAACCAAGAAAACATATCCAACAAATGTGCACATTTATAACAATACAAATGTTTGAATATCAAACCAAATAGAGTAAGGGTTATGGGAGACAACCTCATTATGCCTCCCAATTGAAGTGGGAGTGTTACCCTTTACCTCCAAGTGCACAAAATAATCACACAAACTCCTTATCTCTCCCTTGCAAGTATGCAACAAAACCATGATTTCCTTTTCACTCCCCATATGTAAGAATCTCATTCACACTACCACCAATTTCATTCCTCACATAAAATCCCTTCTCCCTCCCCAATGGTCCCATGCACCCTTCTCCCACACCCAACTAAGGCCGACTACTCAACCAACCCACACAAACACCATCACAAGAAAAACACACTCTTAACAAGCACAAGATTTCTTACAAAAAAAAATGAAATAATAATAAAAATGTGGGGATCCTACCTCTCCATCAAGATCCAAGAGACCGTTCCCAAGCCTCTTCAAATCCAAGCCAAGTGATTTTCAAGCACTCCAAAAGCTTCAAAATATAAAAGTGCACAAGAATAAAAAGAACAAGTAACCCCATTCCATCCAAAAATAAAAATAAATAGAAATGTCAAGTGAGGATGATGAGGTGGCTCCATGCAGATGCCACTTCATCATCCCCTATTCCCACACTCAATTAAAACACACCGAGACCAAGAAACATCAATGCACAAGTAAGGACTATGACAACCCCGGATGGCTCAAACTTGCACTATGCTTTCAATGGACATAACAAATTGGATTAGAAAGAAAGTGAAATGATTTTCCTTGTCTTACACTCAAAAATTGAAAAAGAATTCAAAATTAAGCTTATCAACCCATAAGTAAGGTTCTTGGGCCAAATTAAGAGGCATGAGACAAGTCTTGTTTGTCCCACAAGTCTCCAAAACTTCCTACAAGTTAAAATATAAATTTTAAACTTTGGGTGGAGTGAAATACTTCCAAATCAACATAAATTTTACATACACAAGGACTACAAGATCTCATCATCACTATTAGTGACATCTCAACTTTGGTTAAAGTAAACAAGAAGGTTTAAGTCTAATGAAAACACATTTACACATGCTAATAAAGTGACAATTTTTCCAAATTTAAATACACAAAAAATAAATAAACACATACAAAAACTAAAGAAAGGGACACAATCTAGCCCATGGCCACATATGTTAAATCACCCCCATAGGAGACTTCCAAACAAGACATGAAAAACACACACTAACCAACATTACACAAGTTTTCAATTGTTGCATAGTTGCTCAATGCTCGACATCCTTCCATGGTTGGTCCCATATCAACTTCGATGTTTGTGATAAAATTCCCGCACACAAAAATATCTCTCCATCCTTTTACCCGTATTAACAATATTGAGAACATATGCATAAAAAATCAATGTTCATTATTCAACATTTAAAAATTCTATTTTTCATCAATATGTCAAACTCTAACCCTAACATCCACAAGATTAGAATTATTTTTCAAAATCGCAAAACATAACATGTCGATAAAACATACATCATGAAAGTCAACACACATCTAACTATCTAACATCACTATCTAGTGCCTCATAATAAAACATAAACATCATAGTGTACATAATTCATGTCTCAAGATAATCTACCATCTACCGATCAATGTATCATAATCAAATATTCGGACATCAGTCCAATAGTATCAATATCAAGATAAAACAATGTCGCAGAGGAGTGGACACTACAATTGCACATAACAAACACATCATTAACTTTGTAAGAACTAAGAATCAATCAACCAACATGTGCACACAAATATTTCAAGGTTTTATCGAGAATTACAAGCATCGCTTACACACTCAAGTGGGTCTCCACAAGTCTCAAAAGAAGTTACGAAGAAAAGACCCATTAAAGAGGCATATTTACTTTTATGAATTTAAGAGGTTTTGTTTTGTTTGGGAAGGAAAAAAATGTTTGTTGTTATGTCTCAAAATTTTGTTCACTTAATAAGACAAGGAAAGTTTCAATCAACACTCATATCTCCAAAAGATAACACCGACCAAGAAACAAGATGACAAGGAAAATTTTACTCCAAGGACACCACATTTCCCATTAGAAGACATCAAATCCAAGAGGACAATCAACTAATCTACTCAAACATGGACTTTACGACCAAGAGTTGTAGTTTTAAAATAAGGGACACAACATAAACACAACTGAGATTAAAATATTAAGATCTATAAAACTAAAATCTCTAAAAACAAGGTCCAAAAGACCCATATACATCCATACGAGTCTCCACATAACCCAATGATTAATAGGTTATACAGTGGTAATCATAACAATTTAAAATTTTAAGGCAAGGGTAAAATTATTAAGGGTCATCGAGAGTCAAAAAGTATAGTTGATTTAGTTCATCACCCGAATGGGATTGAATCTAGCCATAATTACCAAGATACATATAATTCACCAGTCAATACTTTCTATAATGAAACAATGAAACTATGGTAAAACTTAGCATGCCATCGATGGAACGTCATATCCAAACAAAACACTTATCCACTAAATCTACATACACTTAAGAGTTAATCCGATCCAAACACAATCCATAAGTCCATAACCAAACACATCCACTCTAATGACGGATTGATCTTTTACCATAATGCAAGAGAATCATAATCACTTCTATCGAAACTACCAACTAGACTACACGACTAAACGAAATCTCTCTAGAAATTTTGAGCAATGAAATGGTCACGCTAAGATCATAGACACACTCAAGGTTTTGTCCTTCCAAAACCAAGGTATAACTTAAAGAACCTAAGAAGACATTCAATTCACCTAGGGTGTACCTCCACCCGACAAAATATCACAATAAAAATAGCATATAAATAACTCATCAAACTACAACAAAGAATCATGTAACATTTAGCTAAGTAGCCAACATGATAAATGAGCTCTAAGTCACCAATAAAAATAAAATCCAAGAAATATCGACAATCAAGGAAATGGCTAAGTAGCCGCATTGCAATCCCTGAAAAATCTCACAAAAATATAAATAACTAAAAGAGCCTCAGAGCTCCTCAATCAAATCATAAAATAAGATGTTAGTCCTTGATAAAATAACACAAGTTTACGAATGTAAAATACAAAAATTCAACATCACATTCACTTCGCAACGCTCCATGTCACCAATCTGGATAAAATGTGACACCAAGACCTAATATCCACTTACTCATACAAGTATTATGTCGCCAAAGAGGAAACCAAAACTCAATTTTCTAACAAATGAAGTAAAAAGGGGAGATTTATATGACTAAAAACTTCTAATTTACTCTATTAGACTTTGTAACACAACCACTAACACTAAACAATGGAGTTAGACCACAAAATTTAGCATTCCACAAAAGGATTCTCAATGGGTTTATCATATAACATGACTAAAACAAGAGTTAGGAATCATCAAACACTATCATTACAAAGGATAACCGAGTTCCTACTACACCAGAAGTCCAAAAAATTATCAATCCAATTCAACATTTTCGATTAACCGGTTTTTAAAAAGATGCGACCGAGCAAGCAAAAATGCACCAAAACAAGTTTATTATTTTATTGCTATTTTATTCATAGAGGTTCAAGTTTTGTAAACTGGTTTTTGAGTTCCAAAGTTGGCCTAGGGTCCAAGCATTGAACACATGGATTTGATACCAAGTGTAACGCCCCTGATTTTTCCTGTTCAAACCCTTGATAAACCCGATAAGTAAAGCGTGAAAATTATGAAATATATATATATATATATATATATATATATATATTTGAAAGGTTCTGAAGGCCTTAGCTAGGATTTTAATTAAGTCTCGATTATACAATTTTAAACAATTACAAGGTAGTCAGAACTAAAATAATGATTAATATTTTAAACCCAATTTCAAAATAATGCTACGATATAATTATTTTTCGTCTAGACTCAAATATTATATTTAAATATTCTCAGTTATTAAACTTCATTAATCTCTTTTGAATTTATTACTTAAAATCCCATTAGCAATTTTAAATTTAATTAGACAAGAATTATAATCCTCTAGTGTTAATGGCATGAACATTATTATAAAATCATTATCTCAAAACACACACATTGTAATGCCTACTAAATTCCGCTTACCCGCATGAGACCCAAGAACAACCTAGGCTAGCTAGAAAAATTATGGAATAATTTTTTTAATTTGTTTTTCTAAACATAATTGTAACAGGTTCGAGTTTCGATTAACACCTTCTTCCACCTAAAATTACCTTAAAACACAAATTATAAACTTTCTTTTTAAAATCCCCAAAACTAATAAAATAATAAACACTCAAAAATATTTCTAATAATTTTAATTGTCCTAAGGTATGGTTTAGTTTTCCCCTAAATGTTATTTTGATAAACAATTAAATTCCACTATAGTTGAAATTTAAACATTTTAATCTCAAGGGTAAATGGGCATTCGTTTACATAAATACTAAATTCATTTTAATCCGCAAGATTTCTAACATCAAAACAAATAAAAAAGGTCCCAAAAGTTAGCACAAAGCTTAGAAGAATACCCACACCCCTTACACAATAAAGTGACCCCTTAAAAAGTCAACTCATGTATTTAGATTTTAAAAAATTAAATTTAAATTTAAACTCCTCTCACTCACTCCCCACCTACTTTTTGTAGGGATGAATCTCATCCATTGGATGGATTCATTTAGGGCCCTTGGATAAGGAAACCCCTCTAACCCTAAGTTTCGTTATGAAAGGATTCTTTCTCTCTTTCTCTTGACTTATTATTTCACTTTTGTTTTACAGATTGTTGGAGGAGAAGGAGGAAGCCATTGGAGGCCATGTCAAGATTTTGGAGAGGCTTACTTACTTCATTTATTTCCTTATTTTTTTATGCCCTCATTTAGGGTTTTAAAGTATTTGTTTATATTATTTAACTCATGTTTTGGTTATATTTACCCAAATGGGTATATGGGTATTTCCCATTTTAGTGATATAGTCAAATTTGATGTGTGATTTCATGTGTAAGAGGATATATATATATATATATATATATATATATATATATATATATATATATATATATGTATGTATGTATGTATGTATGTATGTATTATTTTTATTTTTGTTTTTAAATTTTCTTTATTGAGTAATCCTGAAAATAATAATATTTTTCATTTTTAGTAAGAAACCAAATAAAAAGATTGAATATATATATATATATATATATATATATATATATATATATATATATATATATATATATATATATATATATATATATATATATATATATATATATATATATAATCAATTCTATTGTTACCGTGCCAAATCCTGGCCGTAGATATAAGTATTACATAGACCACATATGGAAAAAGTGCGCAAAGATTAATACGGGAATTTGTTATATGTTACAATGTTGGGGGTTGGGGAAATAGTTGGTTGGGTTGGGGGAGGGTCAGCGACCCCACCCCCATTCCCATTTGTTAATGGGGTGGGAGGTGGGGTCGGTGACCCTCCCTCCAACCCCTTTCCCCTAAAATTCTATGTATGGTACAGAGCCGCAATTTTGTTTTACATTGTCCCATTTTATATATATTCAAAGATTTCGGTCCTTCTTTAATAAATTTTTGGTTTAAAAAAACCATGATTTCTTTACATATCATTACACACACACACACACACACACACATTTATTTGTACATTTTAAATACAAGTATATTAAATATCAGGTAAATTAATATATTAAATTTATTATTAATATCATTATTAATAAAAAAAATTAATATCAATATCTTAGTCATTAGGTCGTGATATTACTATTATTAATAGTATTTAGTAATAATAAAAATATCATTAAGTGATAATAGCTATATTGTTAGCTAATCTAGATTTTGCACTTAAGGTTTCTTTGTAAATTTTGATAGTATTAGGATGAGAGGTATAAAGAAATATCAACCCAAATTTTACTTATTGTTATATTGATTCACTTTAGGTTACAAGAAATTTTCCAATAACTAAAATAATGGATTTACACATTCCCATGAGGCAAGGGCCTAATTTTCAAAAGAGTAATTTATTTTCTCCACTAGATTTAGGAAATTAACCTATTTTGTTGAACATGTAAATGAAAATTACAATTTGAATTATTTCCATCTAAGCATACATAGTTTTGCTTTCTTTCACAATGCAAGTAAATGAACAAACTAGGCTAACTTTTCCTTTACATGCTTTCAAGTATTAAAGTAAACTTTACTATTTCTTGACTTTTCACAACATACAAGTTTACAACCATTCTCACAACCAACTTTACAATATTTCTAATAAGTTTTAAAATTGAGAATCTACTAACTTTCGAATGAAATCTATACACGTGCATGAGATTATGAGTTGACTAAGATATAAACAAGTTGTTTCTTTCCTTTACAAAATACAATACAATATTAATCACTTAATAATCAATACAACTTTTCCTCAAAAATATTTATGCAATATCTTCCACTTAAAGTGAGAAAAATTACAAGAAAGAAGGCTAACAGGAATACAATAACACTAATCTTCCACCTTAAATGGGAATAACAAGGAGGTTTTCTCACAATGTAAGATTTCTTGAGGACAACAACAATGCTCCATGTTTCACATCACCAACAGAGAGATCTCCACATGCTTCATTTGATCACAACCAAGAGGGGGACAAGCAACACTCTCCACCCAACCAATAATTCCAATTATGAGGAGAATCCATCCTCCTCATCGCCCCCGAGCCCCAACCACATTGCAATGAAAAATGGATTCAACTCATGGAAACAAAACAAGATTCCACATCACAATACAATATTTTACAACCATACCAAAACACAAACAATACAACTACAATCACAAGAAGGAAAGCAACAAAATACACAAGGCTTCAACATGCAAAAGCCAAAGGAGCAAGATCTATGGGGAGGTCACTTATGCCTCCCAATGGGAAATGGGTGCCCACTTAAAAACCCTCCAATAAACATCTCAAAACCCCTACACACTCTTATGCCTCCCTCAAGTACCTCTTATGGCTCCAACATTCTCATATGCCTCCCTATAATCTCTTAAGGCTCCTTCATAAAATAGACCAAGTAAGAAATGCAATAAAAAAATTGTCAAGGTGGGACACCCAACCTAACTCCCACCAAAACATGAAATCAACTCTTATGCCTCCCCACATGTAAGATCCCCATAGTCCCCTCCTACATGACACTTAAACAATCTACCCAAGCACCAACCAAGCATACCAAAACACTCAAAAACATTCACATATACACAAATAAAACAATAATATTTTACAAGAGTATAGCTCCTACCTTTCCATCAAGCTTATTCAAGCCCCAAAATCACCAACAAGCTCCAACAATTCCACAAGAACTCCAAAATCCTCTAACTCCCAAAAATGCAAGAGCACAAAGAAACGAAGTAACCCCAAAAAATGGAACTGAACTTGAACAAATAGAAAAGGGAGAGAGGAGGGTGAGGTGGCTCCATGTAGGATTCCACATCACTCATCCTCAACTCCACATCAAAAGTCAAACCTCAACCCCAATGCACCATAAATTTGTGGGTGAGAGGAATGAGAAGTTACTTACGCACACAATCCAAACCCATACCCCTTAAAGACAAACTTTAATTTCAAGAAGGAAAGTGCATTAATATTTTAGATTTTTGTCTTCCGAAAACACATAATCGGGTCTATTGTTTACTCCCAACCCATAGGTAGGGTTGGTATAGAAATTTAAGAGGTGTGGGACAAGTTTAACTTGTCCTACAAGCCTCCAAAATTGGCTCTTAAGGCCAAATCCGAATTTTCATGAAGGGGTAGAGTGTGCAACACTCAAGATCACAAGCACTCAACTTACTACACATAATCCAAAAGCCATCTAATCTAATAAATGAAATCCTTTTGACCCATTCTTAATTAATTTAGTAAACCAATTAATTTACTAATCTAGACATAAATCAAGTAATTAACAAAAGGAGAATACATCACCATAATTTCACATACTAAAATTAAATAAAGGAAACTAAATGAAAGAATAACATGTAACCCTCGGTCACAATTGAGGTGATTCCCCCATGGGAACCCCCTAACAACAATTCAAACACACACATAACAAAATACATGTTGACATGGTGACACTTGTTGAATTCATCTAGCATTCTAATGTTATCGGTCTCCAATCCCCCGATGTTTTTGTGACATGTTTACTTGGAAAATGAATAACACCTCCTTTGGTCTCGTGGCCGCATCAAAACATCCAAAATAAATATACAATATAACTCCACAATCATCTATATATGAATATAAAAATCATCCAGAAAATTAACAATATCATTTACAATTTCTAACAACATCTCGATTTTACATTTCATCAATATCCATATGATCATAAGATTAGTTCAATTGTCTAGGTCTAATCAATATGATGAAATATCACATGTCTGAAATATATATATATATATATATATATATAACCATGTCAACAACATATCAACATCAATATAAAATGTCTCTAATAATCCACACGCATCATGTATGAATTGAAATCAACAACAGTCTAGTATCTCTAACATCTAACATCATGCTAAATCAAAAGCTACAATAATATCCATAAGTATAGTCAATAGTGTAGAAATCAATTAAAAAGGACTTTAAGGGAAGTGGGCACTACATCCCCCTCCCCTTAGACTCGACTTCCTCCTAGAAGTCACTGGAACATGTGTGGAAATTGAACTCGTAGCAATGTAGCATCCTCTCATGTAGCCACAATCTCATCATATCTGTCCCACTGGACTTGAACCTTGTCAATCTCTCTACCTTGAAGGCCCAAGGTCCGACGCTCTAAAATGTGGAAGGGCTCCACCATCACTTGCCCCTGATCCTGCACCTCCAAGGAGGTCCAATCTATTACATGAGAAGGGTATGTAATATATCTCCTAAGTACATAAAAATGAAGCACATCGTGGATGCAAGAAAATCTAGGTGGCAACACTAGATGATAGGGAAAATCATTGATACACCGCAAGAGCTCAAAGGGACCCACAAATCTAACATCAAGCTTACAACCTTTTCCATAATGGATAGAGATCTATGTGGTCGACATGAAGAAACACCTTCATGTCCACCTCATAACTACGATCTGTCTTATGTTGATCCACATACTTCTTACGCCCATCCTACAATCTCTACCTAATCATTACAACTTGTTGCTCCATGTCCTATAGTAAAGATGGCCCAAGAGAAACCATGTCCTCTAACCTATCCCAACTAAGAGGTGTCCCACTCTTTGCCATAAAGTTCTGAAAAGGAGCCATGCCTATCGAACTGTGAAAACTATTATTGTAGGAAAACGCCACCAAGTACAAGATACTCCTCCCATCTCGATTGATGATCCATAACTTACATCCCAAGCATGTCCTCTAAGATTTGATTCACCACAGTATTTCCATTTGGCTCAAAGTTGATATGTTGTGCTGAAATTTATCTTTGTCTCGAGGGCATACTACAAGGTAGTCCAAAAGTAGGAGGTATATAAAGGATTGAAGTCACAAATGATCTTCATCGGAATCCTATGCAACTTTGACGATCTCATCAAGATATACCTGTTCCACTATATTAGTTGTGTAGGTAGTCTTCACCAAGAAAAATGAGCCACTTTCATCAATTTATCCACTAGTAACCATGATGGCATCGTGGAGGTATCTCAACATCGGTAACCCAACTATAAATTCCATGGAAATGGTGTCCCATTTCCACGTCGGTATAACATGAAGAAAGAGAAGGATAGATGGATGTTGATGCTCGGCCTTCACCTTCTGACACTCTAAATAGTGTGACACAAATTGAGCCACATCTCTCCAGAGTACCCTCCAATAGTACAGTTGTCTCAAGGTGGCATGCATATTCTTCAACCCTGTATGGATGAATAGGGTGCACAATGAGCCTCTGTCAAAATGTCCTGTCTCAAGCCTCCATATCTAGGAACATATATCCAACCTCTCGTGTCGAGAAGACCATCTGCCTCAACTAAAAATCCATCAAAATTCCCCTCAATGGGTCTCTGAGGCTCAATCTCTTCTCTAGCAACAAGGTAGAAGTTGTCGTGAGGAAGTTGTAAAATCCTGCCTCCGTAAATCATGCACCCATTGAAATGGCCATAACCACATGTCTCCATATACATTAAGGCATCTGTAATCACATTATCCTTCCCCTTCACATGATCTATCTCCATGTCATATTCATAAAGAAACTCCATCCAACACCACCGACGAGCATTGAGATTGGCTGCGTGAAGAGGTGACGAAGAATCAAGTGATCAATTGCAGTGTAAATCTCTAGCCAAGAAGGAATTGTCTCCATCAAAATCAGGCGTGTACAACTAATGGAAGATCAACGTTATGAGTTGGATAATTGAGCTTATAATCCTTAAGCTTACGAGACTCAAAAGTAACCACTCGCCTTTTACATCAACACACCTCCAAGTCTTGCCAAAGAAGCATTTGTATAAACGATTAAATCACCACCCGAGCATCTTGCACTACAAGGGTAGGCACTTTCGTGAGGCATTCCTTTAGTGCCTTAAAGTATTTCTCACATGTATCTAACCATACAAAATTCTTCCCTTTCACCGAAGGGAAGTGATGGGGCTGTGAACCCGAGAGAAGTCATGCACAAATCTCCTATAATATCCTACCAAACCCATGAAGTTGTGCACCTCGGTCACACTAGTGGGTGTTGGCCAATCCATAATAGCTCGAATCTTGGAAGGATCGACTACAATACCTTCCCTAGAAATGATGTTTCCCAAATCTGCACCTTCTTACGAAAGACATCACACTTATCTAGGTTCTCATAAAGATGTTGCTCATGAAGACACTAAAGAACTGTTGAAGGTATTCCTTGCGCTCCTCATGTGTACTTGAGAAAATTGAAATTTCATCAATGAAACTAAGCATGAAGTGATCTAAAATTTCCTAAACACCCCATTTATCAATCTCATGAAAAGCTGGGCGCATTTGTCAAACCAAAAGGCACTACCGTGAACTTTTAATGGCCATATCTCATATGGAATGTGGTCTTATGAATATCTACCTCGTGATCCTCAATTGATGATAACCTGACTTAAGATCTATCTTTGAGAAATCTGTGGCCACCTTCATCTAATCAAATAAATCATCAATGCACGAAGGAAGTAATGATTCTTTATCGTTACTTTGTTCGGTTGGTGGTAATGAATACACAACCATAGAGACTTTTCCTTCTTCTTTACAAAAATCACCGATGCACCCCTAGGGGACATGTTGGGAAAAATCATGCCTTTCTTCAAGAGGCCCTCAAGCTGCAACTTAAGCTTGTGGAGTTTCAAAGTAGTCATCGATAAGGTGCTCAAGAGATAGGCTCTGTGCTCGGAACCAAATATATGTGAAAATATATCTCACATGGGGAGGTAACCCAGTAGCTCCCCTAGAAATACATTAGAAAAATACCTCAAGATGGGAGGTTCATCAAGGGATGTCCCACTAGAATCAATCTCGATCTATCACTAACTATAACAGTATACATCTTGTAACCTTTTTGCACACACCGCTTAAGTTTTATAGCGGAGATGGTGGAAATAGAAATGGGCCTCCTAACTCCCACTATCACTGACTCAACTCCTAAAACATTTGTACATGATGTAGTCTTATGGTAATAGTCCACTCCGGCTCTATGTACAAACAACCATTCCATGTCAAAAATGACTCGATACGAACCCAACGGAAGGTTACGCAGATCCGAGGTAGTTGTGAAAGGTACCAAATCAACGACACACTCCTTAACTAAGGAGTATAGAAAATTTTGGCTCCAAAGCCATTTCAATGTCCCAACTAAGACCTTGTGTAACGGCACCACCTTTCTACAATCATCTACTAAGGATGGTGCTATAAAAGGCTCGAGATGAACCAAAATCAAACAAAACATAGGTAGGAATACCACCAATGCTACATGTTGTCTCTATCATGGTAGTCTAGTGCTCACCGATAATTCTTGACTACTACATAGATCCAATGGTTGCGCCCCATGTCACTAACAGTGGGCTCTAAAATTTGTGTCTTACCCTTATTACTAGGGTTCTACAGGAACTCTCTCCAATGATTTCCAACAATGCCACAACCATAACATATGCCCGGTCCTCTCCAATGAGATGCAGCTCCAACCGGTACTCTAGAGGTCTGTGTTGTGGATCCTGATGATCCGGCTATGAATTGTTGAGGTATCTTCTAATGAGATCTTGTTGACTAAGCTCTTAGTGCACCTGTGTCCTAATGGAACCCCTAGGAGGAGGCCCCATAATCCACCCTCTCCGTGGGTCAAACCTCTCGAGTAGTCTGAATGGTGGATGAGTCTATTGCTCTACGTTGATGTGGCTATTGTTGTGGCCTTAAAGAAAATTTTACTAAACCTTTTCCACCACAAGGAGGAGGATTTGATCCCCTCGATTTGCTATCTTGCATCTGTTGCATATGGCTCCGAACTTTTTCCCTAGCCTACTACATCTTTCCTCATGTCTCCTTTGCAATATAGGCCTTCTCCACGGCCTCGCTAAGGTCTCGTGGGTAGTGAATGGACACCGCACCACCCAAATCAAAATTCGGGCTCTGATGAACGTATGACTCCATACGTACTCATCTTACATATAGTCGACATATTGGAGTAGGTCCATAAATTGACTCACATACTCAACTATAATCATAGATGCCTAATGGAGGTCGTGAAACTCATCTATCCGCTAATGAATAAACATATGGGATAAGTACATGCTCTGAACCGATCCTCAAAGAGCTCCTAAGTAACTATCTCTAAATTGACATGGCATTTTTGATCCTCGGTCCACCACTCGACACCTTCTCTATACATTAGAAGATGGATTGTACCACAATCTTTCGTGCTACTATTATAAGGGCAGATCTTGAAGCACCTTCTCAAGCTCATCAACCATCCTCTACAGGAAATCCACCTGTATTTCCATAATAGTGAGATGATTGTAACTTTAGGATCTCCTTGATATGGTCTACAACTATCAACCTTGGTGACCCCTTTGCCTCTCTTCATTCTCCTCTCTAGGTATATGGATCTAAGACCTATCCCTATGTCCTAAAATCCTATCTCCTTATCTTCTTTGTGGTGATTCTACCCTAGTAAACTCCATTCGGAAGTTCTCGCCCTATACTCCTTCTTGTGTTGATGCATGAGCCTCCACAAATGGCTCCCTATCATGTCTGGTTGATCATCCTCCTAAGGATCCTCCATGTATAGTGGCATTGACGTCTGAAGCGTCTATAAAATCTGAGGTAGAATGGCCGATACACCTTCTCTCTCGGAGGTGGCAAGTCTAGGTCTATGTGAAAGGACCCTAGTCTAGTCTCCATACTGTTCGCATAGACCAATGTGAGAATTAGTTCATCATTATAGGATTTATTCCACTTTTATATACTTACTAAAATATAGAATTTTTCAGACAAGTTGTCTTTTAGGTTAATTATTGTCCTAATTTTAATATTGTACTAGGTTTAATGTTCATGTCTCACATTTTTCGTGTGCCCAAGGGTCTAAGACTTGAACCCATTGCTTTGATACCAATTGTAATACCTGCTAAATTCCATCCCCATGAGACCCAAGAATAACCTAGTCTAGCTAGAAAAACTATGGAAAAATTATTTATTTTTTTGGTAAACATACTTGTCAAAGGTTTGAGTTTGATTAACACCTTCTTCCCCTAAAATTAGCTTAAAAAAAAAATTAACTTCCTTTTAATATCCCCAAAATTAATAAAATAACAAACACTCAAAAATACTTCTAATAATTTTAATTGTCCTAACGTATGGTTTAGTTTTACGTTAGCTTAGGAGAAATGTAAAAATGTCTCGAATAATTTTATTCACAATGAGGTGTGTGTAAATACGGAGAGAATGTGGTTAAGAGGTAACCTCCTATAATCGAAAGGTCGGTTACATGTAGCCAAACTAAAAAAGTATTAACCATGCCAACATTCCCTCTCTTAATACATTGTTATTACGAATCCACCCCTAAATCATCGTCGTCGTCATCCCAAGATTCATCATCTTGTTAGGTCGTAACATGTCCTATCTACTTCTTGTAACAAGGAATTTGTCTGGATTTTCTTGAATCTCTGTGGTGATGATATGCTCTCGTTTGTAAGAAAATAGATGAAGAAGTGAGCTCGAAAGCTCATGTGGTGTACCACAAATGTGCCTAAGGGCATTTATTCTCATGTTTGTCATCTGGATTGACATAACTCTTCTCCGTCTATATGTCGAACAAGACTACGGCCATTATGTCCTTGAATTGCAATTTTTGGAGGCGCGAAGAGTAGATACTAATGCTCTTGTGGGCTTGACTTCGGCTCTCTCAAATGTCGCACATCTCTATGGTTACTTGCAATGTTGCCAAAATATTCTCAACCGTTGTTCGCGAGACCAAGCAATACATTAGCAAGCACATCGTAGAAAAGGTCAAGAGACATGTGGAATTTGTTTGAATTAAATCGAAACAAAATGAGATTAAGCCCCTTCATTCATTCATCAAATTTGATATCAAAGATGGATGTGAAAAACTAACCTATGATCCCATGCAATAGTCTCGAGAGCATGAAATTCATGCCCAAATATGTTAGCAACATTACAAGCAACCATAAAGATGTGTCACATTTTAGAGAGCTGAAGTCAAGCCCACAAGAAAATCGTATCTACTCTTCGCGAGTCTCCAAAACATGTAAATCAAGGACATAATGGATCTGACTATTGTTCGACATACGAGACGAAGAAGAGTTGTGTTGATCAGATGAAAACATGATATTAAATGCCCTCAAGCACATATGTTGTGCACCACATGAGCTTTTGATCTCACTTCTTCATCTATTTTTTACAAACGAGCACAACAAAAATAGGACTGTCATGGAGATGGCTCATTGTATGCTCTCCACCACCAAGTGGAGGATCAATTTTTGGTAGAAGTAGTTCAAATAGCAGGTGTATCTACTCAACCAGGAACCCACGAAGATCTTGCAGAATAGGACACCGAAAGAGGTATGGACTGGTCGTAAACCTTCTATCTGTCATTTGAGAGTTTTGGGTTGTCTTGCATATATGCATGTTTCGAGATAAGAAAAGGAAGAAGATCTATCCAAAGAAACTCGCCATGTCTTTTCTTGGGGTATAGTACTACCTAAAGGCATATCGTCTCATGGATCCCGAGACGAAGAAAATATACGAGAGTCGAGATGTGGTGTGTGATGAGTCATCTTTCGACTCCCTCCCACACAATGGAGATCCAAGATCGACCTCCTGATCACATAGATTGCTCACACATCCGGATGATGGGTAAGATGATTCTTTTAGAGAGAAGAAGAGCCGAGTGGAGACTTGTTCATTGATATAGGCACACCTGGACAACACATCTTCACATTAGCAGTAATAGCACCAACGTCTGAAATGGATCTAGAATACTATAAGGGATGCACACCTAAACTCACTTCCAGGCACTTCTACGGGAGTTGGAACATGAATTCAAGAAAGACATGAGGTAAATTTTACACTTATGAGTTCGGTTGTTGATAGCACGAAATTGAAACTGTTCGTGAGGCATTAGACCAACCACAGTGCAAACAGGCTATGGATGCTTTGAATATGATTCCCTACTTGAGATCGAAGTGGGAACTTGTCGATCTGCCTCTAGGTAAGAATTCCATTGGCTGCAAATGGATTTTCAAAACAAAATATAAGATATATGGTTCAATCGACAAACACAAAGCACAACTTGTTGCAAAGGGTTATGCTCAGCAAGAAGGAATTGAAAATGACAAGACCTTTGCACCCACTGCAAAGATCAAAATCATCAAAGTTGTCTATGCATTGGAAGCACAAAATGGATGGAAAATTTAGCAGATGAATTTCAAGAGTGATTTTCTTAATGGTGATCTCAAAGAAGAAGTATACATGGCCCAACCTGAAGGGTTTGTAGATGAGCATCAACCACACAAGGTATGTCATCTGATAAAGTCACTTTATGGACTCAAACAAGCACCTAGGGCATGGTATATAAAAATTGATGACCACCTATTATAGCATGAATTCACTCATAGCCCCTTAGATACAAATTTGTATATCAAGAAGGTAGGAACAAAGATTGTTATTCTAGTTTTGTACATAGATGATCTTATGATCACGGAAGTTATGACAATTTTTTGGATGATGTAAAGAATGATCTAAATAAATCCTTCAACATGACCGATTTGGGGCTACCTCACTACTTTCTTGGCTTAAAGATATGGTAGAAGAAGAATCATTTCTTCGTTTCCTAGATGAAATATGCCCGAGACACTCTGGAGAAGTATGGAATGTCAAATTGTAAACCAATGTCTACACCTATGGAAAAGGTTTGCAATTATCTAGATTCCCAGGATTCACCGCAGTAGATGGCACTCACTACTGAGGGAATATTTTGGGGAGTCTCATTTACTTGACTTATACTAGGCCAGATCTTTGCTTTGTAGTGAGCTATCTCACCAAATTTATGCGAGGAGCCAAAGAAATGTCATTGGATAGCAACAAAGCATGTGTTGAGATATATACGAGGTACAGTTGACTTTCATCTAGAGTATCGGAAGAACACTTTGTTCTTCTTACAGGATATACTGATTCTCGAGACTATGCAGGGATCCGTTGATGACAGGAAATCCACTTTAGGATATATTTTTCATCTCGGATCTCGACCTATCTCGTGGATTAGCAAGAAGCAAACTATTGTTGCTCTCTCATCCACAAAGGCTGAATCTTTGCGCATGAGGAGTTGTGTGCAAAGTGATTTTGTTACATCACATTCTTGCGAGATATAGGGATTCTGAAGAGAAACCTCTCATAATTCATTGCGACAATCAAGGTGTGTTGAAGCTTGTGAAGAATCCTATTTTTCATGAACGAACAAAGCATATTAAGGTCGAATGTCTCTACATTCATGAACAGGTCTTGAACAACCAAATTCAGCTCCAATCTTATCGCCCTACTGATTTTCGGGTTGCGATATTCTCACCAAGCCTCTCGGCAAGTTAAATTTGATTTATTTAGGGGTACATATGCGAAACAATGTATTAAGGAGGGAATGTTAACATTAGTTTAAATTAATATATTGTTGTTATGGTGGACATTTGGATAGTTATAACTCCATCCTTCCTCCCGCTTTGACCTTTATATGGCTATGTTATTTTGTTTACAATGTGCATTGAATAAACATTAAGTCTCTACACCATCGCCCACTAATTTTTATTTTGATAAACAATTAAATTCCATGTAGTTGAAATTTAAAGATTTTAATCTCAAGGGTAAAGGGGCCTATTTACATAAATACTAAATTCATTTTAATCCACAAGATGTCTAAGTTCAAAACATATAACAAGGTCCTAAAAGTTAGCACAAAGCTTAGAAGAATACCCACACCCCTTACACAATAAAATGACGCCTTAAAAAGTCGAGTCATGTATTTAGATTTAAAAAAATTAAATTTAAATTTAAACTCCTCTCACTCACTCCCCACCTAGTTTTCTTAGGGATGAATCTCATCCATTGGATGCATTCAATTA
>CM031237.1:229977579-229985079 GCA_018340775.1 Taxus wallichiana var. yunnanensis | reverse complement strand
AATCCACATTACAAAAATTAATGAATGTAATTAATCCAAATATAGTTAAATTTATCTTAGGCGTTAATTTAATAAATAATTAAATTAACAATAAGTTAAATATTTCTTAATTAATTTTAGAGGGTCAAAGGCTAAAATAAATTAAATACCCAAGGTATTTAATTCCACGAGGTCTAAAAATAAACAAGGTTCTCATTTACATGAGGTTAGAAAACATTCTCTTATCCCCTAACGTGACCCTTAAACGATCAACCCATGCTTTAGAGTTATAGAGTTAAGTTTAAAAGGGGTAATTTCCTCACATACCCACTCTCGACACATCTTTGCACTTCAACCTGATTTTTTCACATATTTAATGCACTTAAGGTCTCCTAAATACATGTCCAATAGATAGGAAATTTCTTCCCTTTCCGATGATATAAAGAAGTCTTCCTAACTCGTTATATTTCATAAGTTACAGGTTGGCGGGTCTAGGGAGGAATCTTTCCCAAAGGCGGGCCTATGGTTTTGAGAAGGAAATTTTTCCCAAAGGCCACATGCAAGCCTAGGGAAGAATGTTTTCCCAAAGGTGGGCCTATGGGCCTAGGGAAGAATTTTCACCTGGGGAAGGTTTTGGGCAGTAGGACTGGGGAGACATTTGGCGCTTTGAAATTTTAGCTAAAAAGTGTAATTTTCATTTTCATGCCCACGAGCGCACGAGCGGGGCTTTGCGCTAAGGGAAGCAAATTTTACCCAAGCTGCAGGGACACATGGTACATTTTAAGCCAATGTAGAAGGCAGGTCACGGAGAACGCACTTAGGATTCTTAGCCTTTTTACAAAAAGCAAAAATTTTTAAAATGATTCATGCCTCCACTAACGCCCCAGAGGCGCCACGTGTCATGCCCAAAATTTTAAGTGGGGATGTGGACCATCGGGTAAAAAATAGAAATGTTGGCTTTTTGTGTTAAAAATTGCGAAGGATAAAAACAACCCGCGCCTCTCGATGCCTAGCAAAGCCACGTGTCACCCAACAGGTGACTGCAACAGCAAGGGGGCCGGTGGGAAACTTAGGAATTTTACCAATCTTTTCCAAAAGCGATAACGTCTTAAACAATCTGCTTATTCTTCCTTCTACTAACATGCCAAACCGATACGGAGAATCATGACTTGATAAAAATTGTATGGATTTAGAAGGATTAATTGATTATGGTTGAGATTTCAAAACGGGTTTATTTCCTTTCTCTTTTCTCTATAAAGGCATTTTTCTGCCTCTAGCTCGATTAATGAAGTTCTAAGTAAATTTCAAGGGCAACACAGACTAATATGAGATGATTTTTTTTATCTTCCTTAGTTGGTATTAATGTTTCAATATTTCTTTCATTGTCAGCAGGGGTACTCTAGTATGTTTTATGATGTTTATTGTAGGTTTGAAACAATCTATCAGAGACCTACGTATGTCAATCTTGAAATTTATCTATTTCATTTTCCATACTCTAAAAATTTAGTTAATTTATTCAAATTTTACAATGTTTAACTCTCCGTTCAATATGTGAAAAGTAATAATGCAATTATATTTTTATTTAAAACATGTCTTTCAAATAACACATACTTTTCCATCCTTCAAACAGAGAGTTTGTAAAACAATAATTCAACAATAGATTTCAACTAGAAGTAACACCATTTTGATGGAAAGAAAATCAATTCCAATTAAATGAAATAATTCCTTTACAACTTCTTTTCTATTTGTCAAAATATACCAAATAAATCTTTCTGATTCCTTTTCACATTCAATACACCTTCATATCCTAAAACAAAGAAACTTTTCACCACCATTATTAATATTACAATTCCATCCACTTAAAGTGGGAAATTTCTACAATAAGGGAAACCAAGGAGAACTTTAAGATTTGTTTTCATACATAGCTCCAAAAAATGCAACAATAAGAGATCTTGCCAAATTTCATTTGGTCATAACAAAGAAAAGGAGGAGAGGCAATGCTCTCCACTCCAACCAAGAATTCGATGAAGAGGAGAGGTTGTCCTCCTCATTGCACCCGAGCCCCAACCACATTACAATAGGAAATGGATTCAAATCATGGCAATAAGATAAGCTTTTAAAACACAAAACAATTTTCACAATCATATCACACCAAAATAAAATGTAATTACAATCACACAAGGAAGACAATAACAAAATATACAAGGCCTCAACACAAAGGTCAAAAGAGCAATATCCATGGGGAAGCTTCTTATACCTCCCAATGGGGAATGGGTGACCACCTTAAAAACCCTCAAAATATTCATCTCAAACCCCTACATACTCTTATGCCTCCCCAAGTACCTCTTATGCCTCCCCATCCTCTTATGCCTCCCCAAAAGTAAGAAATGCAATCTATTTCTTGTCCAGTGGAACACCCAAAACAAAATCCCTCCAAAAATAACTCTATGCCTCCCCACAACTCTTATGTCTCCCCAAAAAGATCCCCATAGTCTTATCCTACACCACACCTAGGCAAGCTACCCAACCAACCAACAAACATACCAAACACTCAAACAACATTCACATATGCATAAAATAAAAAGAACATATTTTAAAGAGTCAAGCTCCTACCTCTCCATGGTGAGCTTGATCCAAAAGTTTAAAAAATAAGCTTCTTCAAATCCAAATAGTCCCAAAGCACCAACAAATCCACAAGCATCCAAAATCCTCTAAATCTCTCTAATTGCAAGAGCACCAAACCAACATGAAGTAACCCCTAAAGTAACCCCAAAACAAAAAAGAATTCAAATAAATAGAAAAGGGAGAGAGGAGGATGAGGTAGTTCCATGTAGGATGCCACATCACTCATCCTCAACTCCACCTCACAAGTCAACTTCAAACTCAAATGCACAATTAATAAGTGGGTGAATAAATGACATTTTACTTACACACACAATCCAAGCCCACACCCCCTTAAGGACCAAAATTAATTTCATGTAAGAAGGTGCAATAAAACTTACAACTTGCCTCTTCCCAAAATACATAATAAGGCCTAATTTTTGACTCCCCAACCATAGGTAGGGTTGGTGTAGTAATTTAAGAGGTGTGAACTAAGTTTAACTTGTCCCACAAGCCTCCAAAATCAGCCCCTAAGGACAAGATCCGAATTTCAAAGGAAAGTGGAGTGTTTCACACTCAAAGCTACTTACACATTACTTACAACACATAATCCAAGAGCCATCAGCTCTAATAAATTATTCTTTTGACCCATTTTAATTTATTTAACAACATGATTACTCACTAATCTAGACACAAATAAAATAAATAATAAAGGGGAAAAATACATCACTAAAATCCACATACTAAAATTTAAACAAAAGAAACTAAATAAAAGAATACACATAACCCTTTAGTCACATTCGAAGGTGATCCTCCCCCCATGGGAACCCCTAACAATAATTCACACATACACACACAAAAAATACACATTGCCATGGTGACCCTTGTTGAATTCATCTAGGATTCCAATGTGGTTGGTATCCAATACCCCTATGATGTTTGTTGTGACATGTTTACCTGCAAAACAAATATACCTCCTTCGCCTTTGTGGCTACATCAAATCATCCAAAATAAATATACAATATAACTCCAAATTATCTATATATAAATCAAACATCATCACAGCATAAATGAACATCATTTAAAATTTCATAAATAACCATATGATCATAAATTAGTTCAATTATCTAGGTCTACTAAATATGAAAAATAAAACATATATAATATATATATATATATATATATATATATATATATATATATATATATATATATATATATATATACACACATGTCATACCATGTCAACATATCAAAATCAATATAAAATGTCTCCAATAATCCACATGCATCATATATGAATCAAAATCAACAATAGTCCATGATCTCTAACGTCTAACATCATGCCAAATCAAAAGCTACAATAACATCCATAAGTATAGTCGACAGTATCATAATCAATAACAAAAAAGGTGTCAAGGGAAGTGGGAACTACATCCCCTCCCCTTAGACTCGAATTCCTCCTGGAAGTCACTAGAATAGGTGTGGAAACTAAACTCGTAGCAAAGTAGCATCCTCCCATGTAGCCGCAGTCTCATCATATCTATCCCACTGCACTCGAACCTAGTCAATCTTTCTGCCTCGAAGGCCTAGGTCCCGCACTCTATAATGCAAATGGGCTCCACCATCACTGTCCCCCTGATCATGCACTCTGCAATGAGGTCTAATTTAGCACATGAGAAGGGTCTATAATATATCTCCTAAGTACTGAAAATGAAACACATCATGGATGCGAGACAAGCTAGGTGGCAATGCTAGATGGTAGGCCAAAGGACCGATACGCTCCAAGATCTCAAAGGGGCCCACGAATCTAGGAGCTAAATTAGAATATTTTCCATAATGGATAGGGATCTTATGTGGCTCTTGACATGAAGGAAAACCTTCATTCCCACATCAAAACTATAGCTGGTCCTATGCTAATCTGCATACTTCTTCCGCTTCCCGTCTCATGTTCCTCTCATAGTCTATCGTCTGATCATAACCACCTATTGCTCCATGTCTTGCAATAAAGTTGGCCCAAGAGAAACCCTGTCCTCTAACATGTCCCAACTAAGAGGTGTCATGCACTCTCTACCATATAGTTGCCTAAAAAGGAGCCATGCCTATCGAACTCTAAAACTATTATTGTAGGAAAACTCCACCAAGTACAAATACTCCTCCCATCTCAACTGGTGATCCATAACATACATCCTAAGCATGTCCTCTAAGATTTAATTCACCCAGCTCGAGTCTGTTCATCAATCTTAGGGTGATACATTGTGCTAAAATTGATCTTCATCCTGAGGTCATGTTGCATGGTAGTTCAAAAGTGGGAAGTATACAGAGAATCACGATGGACAAATGATCTTCCATGGTTTCCCGTGTAATCTGACAATCTCATCTAGATATACCCATGCCACTACACTAGCTGTATAGGTGGTCTTCACTAAAGAAAAATGAGCCACTTTCATCAATTTATCCACCATGACCATGATGTCATTGTGGTGGTATCTTGACATCGGTAGCCCAACAATGAAGTCCATGGAAATGGTGTCCCATTTTATTCTAGTATATCATGTGGAAAGAGAAGGCCAATTGGATGTTGATGCTCGGCCTTCACTTTCTGACACTCCAAACAATGTGACAAAAACTGAGACATGTCTCTACAAAGTCCCCTCCAATGATACAACTGTCTCAAAGTGGTGTGCATCTTCTTCACCCTGGAATGGGCTGAATAGGGTGCACGATGTGCCTCTTTCAAAATGTCCTGCCTCAAGCCTCCATCTCTAGGAACATAAATCTGGTCTCTATGCCTGAGAAGGCCATCTGACTCTAATGAAAACCCATCAAACTTCCCTCAAGGGGTCTCTGAGACTCGATCTCTCCTCTAGCTACAATGTAGAAACTATCGTGAGGAAGCTACTGCAGTAGAATCCTGCTCCTAAAATCTATGCTCACCTTTGTAGTGGCCATAACTACATGTCTCCTCCTCCTAAGAGAATCTCGAACCACATTATCCTTCCATTTCACATGTTCAATCTCCATATCATACTCACAAAGTAACTCTATCCAATTGCCACTAATGCGAGCATTTGAGATTGGGCTGCGTGAAGAGGTGGAGTAAAGACTCAAGTGATCGAGTCTTGAGTGTGAATCTAAAATCGGCCAAGAAGGAAGTGTCTCCATCAAACTAAGGAGTGAACAACTGCCACAAGATGAAGATCATGAGTCGATAATTTGAGCTCATAATATTTGAGTTTTGAGACTCAAAACAAACTACTCTACCCTCCTACATCAACACACCTCTAACTCCTACCAAAGAAGCATCCATGCATACAAAAAATAACTCACCTCGCAGGATCTAGTACTACAAGAACCAAGGTGCTATTGTGAGGCATTCCTTCGTGTCCCGAAGGCCTGCTCACATCTTTCTCTTAACCAAACAAACTTCTTCCCTTTGTTGAAAGGGAAGTGATGGGGTGCTTGACAACTCAAGAGAAGTCCTTAACAAATATCCTATAATATCCTACCAAGACCATGAAGCTATGTACCTCTATCACACTAGTTGGTGCTAGATAATCCATAATAGCTCAAATCTTGGAAGGATCGACTTGATACCTTCCCTAAAATGATGTGGCCCAAATATCACCTCCTATCTCGAAAGAACGCACACTTCTTCAAGTTCCCGTAAAGTACTACTCACGAAGACACTCAAGAACCTCGCAAAGGTACCCTCTATGCTCCTCACGCATACATGTGAGTAAATCAAATGTCATCAAGGAAGATGAGCATGAAGTGATCCAAGAATTTCCTAAACACCCCATTCATCAAGATCATAAACACTACGAGGGCATTTTTCATCAAACTAAAAGGCACCATGGTGAACTCAGAAGGGCCATATCTCGTATGGAAGGAAGTCTTATGAATGTCTTTCCTTATAATCCTCTAATGATAACCTCCGACTTAATGTCTATCTTGGAGAAAACTATGGGCTCCTTCATCCGATCAAACAAATCATCAATGCATGAAGGGGGAAATGATGCTTGATCATTACTTTGTTCAGATGGTGGTAATCAATACACAACCATAGAGATCCGTCCTTATTCTTTACAAATATCACCGTGCATCCCAAGGGGATACACTAGGATGGATTAGGCCTTTCTCCAAAATGCCTCTAGTTGTAACTTGATCTCACAAAGCTTAGAGGTGGTCATCCAATAAGCAAAGCCATGAGATAGGCTCTCCTCTCGGAACCCGGTTATGTGAAAATCTATCTCACGTAGGGGTGGTAACCTCGAGTAGCTCCTTTAGAAAGGCATCGGAAAAATATCTCAAGATGGGATGGTCATAAAGCGATGGTCCACTAGACTCATCCTCTAATAAGTCACTAATGCGTGATAACATACATTTGAGAACCCTGCCAGACACACCTTTGCTTAAGTTTGTATGGTAGAGATGCGTACAAATGGAAACAAGTCTCCTAACCCCTTATATCACTTAATCAACTCCTAGATCATCTGTGACAAGATATAATCTTGTGGTAATAAATCCATTCTAGCTCTGTGTGCGAAAACTAGTCCATGCCCAAGATGACTCCATACTAACCCAACGGAAGGATACGAAGATCCAAGGTAGTGTGAAGGGTACTAAATCCACTACAAACTCCTTAACTAAGGATTCTATATAGATTTTGGCTCAGAAGCCATCTCGACATCCCAACTAAGACCACCGCCCTTAATTCCGCCACCAAATTTCGCATCACTCTGCCAAAGATGGTGCAATAAAACAATAAGGAAGAACAAAAATCAAATATAATGGAGGTAAGAACACCACCAATGCTACATGTTGTCTCAATCATGGTACTTTGTTGCTCGACATTTCAGTGGTTCTCGAACGCTTTACATAGATCGATGACCATGCCCCATGTCACTAACAATAGGC